>CAUYRT010073178.1:0-31751 GCA_963574885.1 Lepilemur ruficaudatus
GTGGTAATATATTTTGGGAAATCAGCTCACTACAAATTGTGACTGTAAACATTGTACTGTAAATGCTTTGTAGTTTTCCCCCAATAAAAAAAAAAAAGAAAAAAGAAACAGTCCCATCCCATAGTGGACTCAGTTAAAGCCCCTTTTGGTCTTGGTTCTTCCACCAGCACCTTCTTCCATGGAACAAAGCAGGAGTTGTGCCGACTAATGCCCCCAAAGACAGAACTACTGGCCTTGGTCTGACGGTAGATCTTAAAAAAGCCCTATAACCTGACCTTGCCATCCTGCCTGACCAAGGACCCAGTGGAGACATGCTTATTCAGAATCCAACTTGATCCTGAGTAACCCTGTAACCAGGTTTCAGCCTCTCTTAGTCACAGTCCAGGACTAGTCCTGCCTGCCTAGGGAATTGGAGGGAGACATACCCGTCTGTGCTAACAGATACAGGCTTACAATCCTTGGTCCCAACTGTGGACCCTGAAGCAGCCCTGTGGCTCAATTCAGCACTGCTCAGCTGTACTCTAGGACAGATCCTACCTGCCCAGAAACACACCTAGTGATCTAATGGGAGCCTTCTCAAGGACCCAGCAGGAGCCACACACATTTATATATCTAGTAACAGGCCCACCATTGGACCCTTGTCCCAGCTTGTCTAGCCTTACTGACTAGAGTCCTGGGGGTGGGGGTGTGCCCCACCTTCACAGGGACCAGACAAAGTCCATGTCCAACTTAGCCGCTAGGAACACGCTCACCAACTATACTGCAGACCCAGCAACAGCCATGTAATCTGGCTCCAACCCTATTAAATTGTAATACCAAAAGCAATCCTATCAGGTCCATCAGGTGACAGTCTGTACCTGTCAAAACCAGTCTATAAAGATTAGATGAGGTGTTGCCTCTTCAAATACACAGACACTAATGCAAGGCTACACAGATTACAATGAATCAAGCAAACATTACACCACCAAAGGAAACTAATAAGGCTTTATTGACTGAATCCAAAAAAACTGGAGATCTATGACTTTTTAGACAAAAAATTAAAATTATAATTTTAAAAAATCTTAATAAGATTTAGAAGAACACAGACAACTAAATGAAATCAGGAAAACAATGCACCAACAAAACTTTAAGTTTAACACAAGAAATAGAAATGGTTAAAAAAAAGAACCAAACAGAAATTTTGGATCTGAAGATGACAGAACTGAAAAATTTGGTAGCTTCAACAGCAGATATAATCATGTGGAAAATTTGAACTCAAAGACAGGTTATTTGAAATTGGCCAGTTAGAAGAATAAAAAGAAAAAAGAACTAGAAAGAGTGAAGGGAGCTTACAGAACATATTGGGTACCATCAAAAGAACAGATATATACATTATGGGATTTTCAGCAGTAGCAGAGAGGGAAAGGAGAGGAAAGACTGTTTAAACAATAATAGCTGGAAACTTCCTTAGTCTTGGGAGAAATATGGATATCTATATTCATGAAGTTCAAAGAACACCAAGTAAGATCACCCCAAGAAGATTACCCCCAGTTGCAATATAATCAAAATGTCAAAAATCAAAGAAAAAGAATTTGGAATGCAGCAAATAATAAACAACTCGACATGTATAAGAGAATCTCCATGAGACTATCAGCAGATACTGTGCATGCCAGGGTTAGTGGGATGATATACAAAGTGGTGAAAGAAAAAAATCTCTCAAACAAGAATACTATAACCAACAAATCTGTCCATTAGAAATGCAGACAAACAAAAGCTGAAGAAGTTCATCACTAGTAGACCTGTTATATAAGAAATGATAAAGTTCTTCAAGTTAAAATAAAAGAATAATAAGTGATATGAAAGTGTAAAACTCTTTGGTAAAGGTAAGTATATAATCAAATTCAAAATACGTTAACACTGTAATCATAGTGTGTAAATCACTTTTAACTCTAGTATAAAAGTTAGAAAACAAAACTATTAAAAATCACTACATCTATAATAATTTGTTAATAAATATACAATATAAAAAGATGGGAAGTGTGGTAGCAATACCATATATGTGCTTGTTGGGAGAAGAGTAAATGTGTAGAGTTTTTGTACATCAATTGTATCAGCTTAAATAGACTGTTAAAATTATAAGATGTTTAATGTAATCCTCATTAACCATAAAAAAAACACTAGTAAATATTTAAAAGATAAAGAGAAAGATACCAAACATAACACTAAAAATTCAACAACTAACAAATGTAGATAGCAAGAGAGGAAGACAGGAAGAAATGAACTACAAATAAGCATAAACAATTAATAAAATTTCAATACTTTTTCCTTACTTGTCCTTACCAACACTAATTTTTTACCTAACCAAAATTACTCTAATGGATTGAATGTGAATGTATTAAACTCTCTAATCAAAAGACAGAGTGGCTGAATAAATTAAAAAAAAAAAACACTGAAATCCAATAATATGCTGCCTACCAAAAACTCATTTTAGCTTTAAGAGTACATATAGGCTCTTAAAATGAAGGTACAGAAAAAAATATTCCATACAAATGAAAAAAAGAATGGAGCAGGGGTGGCTATACTTACATCAGACAAAATAGACTTTCAATCAAAATCTGTCAAAAGAGACAAAGAATGTCACTGTATAATGATAAAGTGGTCAATTCATAAAGAATGCATAACAGTTCTAAATATATACGTACCCAATATGTTTTACCTGAGATGCAAGGATGGCTCAATCTATGCAAATTAATAAATGGGATACACTACATTAATGGAATGTAGGATAAAATCTATATGATCATCTCAATAAATTCATAAAAAGTATTGCAAAAAATTCAGCATTCTTTCATTATAAAAACTCTCAACACATTAAGTGTAGAAGGAAAGTACCTCAATATAATAAATGCCACATATGAAAAATCCATAAATAAATTGCATCCAAGTTGGAACAGAACAAGTAAAATTGTCTGTTTGAAAATGACATCATCCTGAAAGATGCCATGAAAAAACTGTTAGAATGAAAAAACAAATTCAGTAAACTTGCAGGATACAAATTCAACATATAAAAATCAGTTGTGTTTCTATACACTAACAAGATAGCTGAAAGAAAAATTAAGAAATTAAAAATAGCATCAAAGAGAATAAAATACTTAGAAATAAATTCAACTAAGGAAGTGAAATATTTGTACCTGAAAAATAGAGAAAATTGGTGACAGAAATTAAAGAGACATAAATACATGGAAAGATACCCCATGTTTTTGGATTAGGAGAATTAGTATTGCTAAAATATCTATACTACTCAAAGTAATCTACAGATTCTATGCAATATCTACAAAAATTCCAACAACATTTTCACAGAAATAGAGAAAACAGCCCTAAAATTCATATGAGACCACAAAAAGACTCTAAATAGCCAAAGCAATCTTGGGAAAGAAGAAGAAATCAGAAGGCATCACACTTTCCGATTTCAAATTATATTGCAAAACTATAGTAATGAAAACAGTAAGGGATTGGCATAAAAACAGGCATATAGACAAATGGAACATAATAGAGAGACCAGAAATAAATATACTTATGCAACCAACTGATCTTTGACAAGGAAGCCAAGAATACACATTGGGAAATTATAGTCCCTTCAACAAATAGTGTTAGGAAAACTGGGTATTCACATGCGAAAAAAAGGAAATTAGACCTTTATCTTACACATACAAAAATACTAGCTCAAAATAGATTAAAAGACTTAAATATCAGACCTGAAAACATAAAACTACAAATACTTCTAGAAGAAAACATATTAGTCTCAGAAATGATTTATTTATTTATTTATTTATTTTGGATATGACATCAAAAGCACAGGCAACAAAAGCAAAAATAAATGAATAAGACTACCTCAAACTAAAAAAGCTTATTCATGCAAAGGAAATAATAAAATGAAAGGCAACCTATGGAATGGGAGGAAATATTTGCAAACCATATATCTAATTAGGGGTTAATATCCAAAATATATAAGAAACTCACAAACTCAGTAGCAAAAATTAATAATAACGATCTGATTAAAAATAGGCAAAAGACATGAATAGACATCTTTCAAAATAAGACACACAACTGGCCAACAGGTTCTGAAAAGGTTCTGAAGGCCACTAATCATCAGGAAAATAGATATCAAAACCACAATGATATTCATATAGAGCCTTACATCTGTTCAGATGGTTATTATCAAAAAGACTAAAGATGACTAGTGTTGGCTAGGATGTGGAAAAAAGAGAACTTTTGTACACTTTTGGTGGAAATACAAATCAGAATAGCTATTATTGAAAACAGCATGCAGTTTCTTCATGAAATTAAAATAGAGTTATTTGAGAAACTTTGAGAACAAACATCATCAGTTTTCCTCAACCCCACTTAATTTTTCATCCTTTGGGAGAAAATCTTTTAAAAATGTAACTTTGCTTTATCTATGCTCATGGTCTTCTACCCTGAGGAAAATGGAGACATTTCAGATATAGGAAGATGGCTAGGCTGACCCAAATCATGTTTTCACAATTTTGAGAACTGCTTTTCCAAACAACTTCACGCACTTTGACTCTCTCAGTACCAAATGTCTCATGTGACTGGATGGGCTTATGGTGATCTAGGTTTTAGAATAAAATCTTTTTATTGTGATAAATTATCCCATATAGCGGTCATCTTCTAAATGAGTTAGTTCATTTAGAATAGCTATAAAACACTAAAACAGACAGGACTATACACACACCCCTCCACACACACACATTTTTCTGACATTTTTAAAGCTTATTATTATTGTTTATTTGACATTATAGAATGTGTCAGCAAGGAGCAAATTGCAAAATGAAAACTACCCACATTTCTCACATCTCAAACCATAGTTCCTTACACTTAAGCACACTGATTCCCTATTTAAAGATGAATTCAACACCATGAAATCAGAATTTTTTAAAGTGGCAACTAAGAACTTTCCTCACCCCAAATAAGTATGAATGAATTACTCATTTAAAGTATTTAATTTATATCTGACCAGTTCAGAAGATTAGTACTTAGTAGCTGAGTATGAAATGTATAAAACATAAAGTATGTGCTATCAGTTGATACACTGGCAGAGTCATTGGATAAATGAAAATTTAGATTATTAAATATCTCCTTGGCTTTTTAAATATTAACTAGTGTTCCTCTTAGTTTCAACACCTTCACAACTGGTGAACTCATTGGCTATCGTATTATAAAGTAGGAAATGTGGTTAATCTATTTTTTCCTAGAGTTGGTTTCCTTCTAAGTTCAGAGACAACCATCTACAGAGATGGAAATAATGATATTATACATTTCAATAGCCATAGAGACTGGTACATAGCACATTATATACCAAATAAAATTTCAAGAATGATAAGTCCCCAAATTTGTAGCTCAGTGATTTTGACAGCTAAGTAGATTTGGAGAATATTTTCCTTCGAAGAGGAAATCTCAATATTTGAAAAAAATGAAAAGATATGATCAAAACTTAGTGAAGTTGAAAAGAGGATTTTGTATGCGAGAAACCATAGGGAATATTCCTGAATCTGTAATTAACTTAATAGTGACCTTCACCTAGTTACTTAACTTTTTAGTTTCTTATTTTTCCCATCTGGACAAACAGTATGTGCTTCCCTTGCTGGAATCTTGTGAAGCTTAATTAATGATTGTGAACCACTCTGACTTCCACAGCTGGAGGATGTTGGAGAAATGCAAATTTTCATTGTTGTTATTGTTTATTGTATTCTATCCAAACTTAGTTGCAGTCTCTGCAGGCTTACCTCTGGAGCTATGGTGCTAAATTAATAATAAATGCAATGCTAGTCCTTAGCAAATAACAGAATGGCCCAAACAGAAAACAGTTAAAAAGTCTACAAAAATATTTTTATATCACTCTTCTATTATTAAATCACCAGAGTTAAAAGTTTTAAAACTTGCCAGAAAACTAACAATTTTATTTCTATTGATTGAGTCTCCTTTACTTTGAATTATGGAGGATTTTCAATGCATGCAGCATTTTTACTCACTTGAGATAATGCTCTTTTGAACTGGCAACATATCGCTGTTTAATTTTTTCTACTGTTGGCAGTTTTAGTTTTTCACTAAAAAACATCTACTTTTCAACTTCATTTAATTCACAAAGATTCAGTTTGAAATGATTATTCTATTTTGCTAGACTAAAACCTTTTGGGTTTTTATTTCTAGGCAGATGTTCATCTTCTCTTAAAAAAGTTTTTTCCCTTTTATAGTGTTTATAATCACCAGATAACATGAATTGTTTTGTGAATATTGAATAAAAATTGTAGATGCTTTTGTATTGAGTATATACTAACAGATTAGCATTAAGATATAATTAATTTTTATAAAAATTGATAGGAAAATGGTAAACTTGAGGGTACTAAAATGGAATAAATATAGAAAGTAATTTCTTAACAGGATAAGCCCACTACCTTACGAGTAGAAAACAATGTACAGTTTTATTTTCCTCACATACTGTGTCCATATGAATTAACATATAATAACCAAAGTGTGACTTGTATAAATGTCATAATGCAGTATTAATGCATTTACTTATTTGCAGTTTGTATTCTAAGGCAGAGAGTTTCTTGACATATATATTTTACATTTAGTATTCATCACTATATGTATGCTATCTATCACAAACACATTCAAATGCTAAATTTGTTTTTGTTTTCTTTATATATATGGATAGGTTTTCTTTTGCAAAGTATATTTATTTTATCTGATTTAAAGCAACATTTTACAGTATTTTAAAGGAGTAATTTGTTTAAATTCAGTTCATAGGTCACAAAATCTGCAAAATAGGTATGAAGGGAATCTTAATATGTCTCATCTCTTAAAACTGAACACCACGTCCTTATTAATTTCCCATCCACTCTTCTGACACAATAATAGAAATCATTGGAAAATAAGAACTACTGGAAAAAGAGCAAGAAAGCAGATCTTAATTCATTCTTTTATTTTTCAAATATGAACCACTTATAGTGTACATGAAACTATCCTAAATTCTGATTTCATTGTTTGGGATAGGGCTAGTGCATCAGTATTTTTTTTCAAAGCTCTACAGATTGTTCTTATAGGTAGCCAGTATGAGCTACAGGCAGAGATCACACAGACAAAAATGACATAATACTCACTTTCAAAGAGCTGAAAGCACAGCAGGGAAACAACCAAATAAATAATCATGTTTCAATATGAAACACGGAAGGGTTGGGAGAAGGGAGAAATGAAGAGAAGTTGCACAAGGGGTAAAAAGTTTGTTATGCCAGATGAAAAAAATCTGGAGATCTAATGTACAACCATGTGGATATAATTAATAATACTGTATTGTACACTTGAAATTTTCTAAGAGGGTAGATCTTAAGTGTTCTTATACACACACAATATGGTAACTATGTGAAGTGATGAGTATGCTAATTAGCTCAGTTGTGAAAATGAATTCACAATGCGTAAATATATTAAAAGATTAAGTTAAATATATAATTTTGTCAGTTATATTTCAATACAGATGGAAGTATATAAAATAGAGAAGCATATAAAATAGACAAAGAAGGTATAAGATGTCTGTGAATGATGTATAATAGCTAAGAGTTTAGTGACTACAGCAAAGAAATACACATTTTAATAAAGGTGATACACCAATTACACAAATAATGGTAGTAAGTAGTTGATTTTCTGTTTCAGTGATTTGCCTAGGGTTATCAGTGGGGTGTTAAATTTCCCCACCATTATTATATTATTGTCTATCTCTTTTTTTAAGCCTAGTAATTTTTATTTTATGAATCTTGGTGCTCTGCTGTTGAGTGCATATACACTGAGAATTGTTTTATCTTTATGTTGAAATGAATATTGTTTATTCTTGTTACTTGAGAATTAGTAGAAGTTTATTGGATAAAGACTTATTCCATGTAGAGGAAGTAAAAATACAAATGAAATACATAAAATGCTTGGAGAATGTTCAGTCATCTTTATGACAGATCCTAGCATGTACTCCTTTGTAAGAATGAATAGTTATCTTCTTCCCTCTTATATCATTCTTCCACTTCCCCATCTTCTGGCTGCTTTAGAGAGGAAATTGTTCTAGATGATTTTTAAAGTAATTAGTCTTTAAAGACCAAAAAAAAGTTGAATTTTAGTGCATCTGTATATTTTATATAAAACTCATAGATTGTCTTTATCACAGTAGTACCATTTAAATAAATACAGTCACTTGACTACAAGGGCACAAATTTGCAGTTATATAAGATGAATAAGTTAGAGATCTAAGGTACAGCATGAGAACTATAGTTAATAATATTGTATTTTATACTAAAAATTTGCTAACAGAGAAGATTTTAGGTGCTTGTACCACACACACACACATAAACAATAGGTAACTATATGAGGTGATGGCTATGTTAATTTGCATGACTGTAGTTATTATTTTACTAAGTATATGTATATCAAAACATCACATTATATGCCTTAAATATATACAATCAAAAATAAACTAAAAATAGAAAATAAATTAGTGGATTAATTAATTCATAAAATCCTAAGTCAATCAAAAATATACATGAGAATTGTTTTGTGTTTCTTATATATATGTTGTACTAAAAACATGGAAGAAAATAGGAGATACAATCTGATTCACAAGGCATTGAGCAATTCAAATCTTTTAATATAGGTCATTTGTGTCAGTACCTGAACAGACCCAAAGGGTAAAACTGTAAGGGGGAAGTAGCCTCTGCATCTAGTTAACAGATAAGTGGTCAAATTTCAATAGAGGGATCTATGGGAGGAAGATGATAAAGAAAAATGAGGATGAAGAAAAGAAGGAACAGAGAAAGTCAAAGGAGGAAAGGAATAAATGGAACAGATGTTCTACGTACAACTTTCCAGCTACTGTCCTTAATTAGGCCACAATTTCTAAAATACTCAGTTACATTGTGTTCTCCTAGGAATTCAGCTTGGAACATGCTATCTAAGGAGGCTACAGGCCCCTCAGGTCATCCAGGATAGAGCCAGAGTAAATGGTGCTTGCCTAAGGATACCATCCAGACATATATTGTTCCAAACACTACTAAGTTTGAGCATTCTGCTACATTTCTACTGATAAAGTTGCTTTCCCCATGTTAAAAATATCTTAAGTAACAGACAAAAAGGTCAAAGATCTTTTTTTGATATAGTAATTTATCAATTATTTAATTTATTAAATTATAACCTACAGCTTTACAATAGCAAACTGTTGAATGCAGACTTTGAAACAAAAACTAAATCTCATTTGTGGTGTGCTTGCTCTTTGTGACTTGGATATTCTCATGTGAGTTGGAAAAGGAATTCTTGCCCTATAACCCTGACTGGGCTCTTTTACTCCCTGTTTTCCTTTATCAGTTTTTGTTCAGAAAAATAGAGGCTAGGAGAAGATACTAAAAAGACAAGAGGAGATCCTTTGTGAGATTAGCTATGCCAAAAGCTGTTCCTGTGATTTCCATACAGGTTTCCTTTCAGATAGAGTTGCAGTGGACTAGACAGGACAGGAATTAACCAACCTGTTAGTCAATCAACATGAACTTCAGAGATGATATGTAGAGAGATAGATACAGATAAATAGATCTCTATCCAACATCAGTGCCATCTCTAGCCATCTTCTATGATCTCTGCCATTATCCATAGCTCCAACATAGGCGTGGTGCCATGAGTGGCCTTAGTCTCTCAGAGATCCATAAAGTCTATTAGGTTCTGCCATTTTGAAGATCTCACCATCGTGTTCCATTGCAATGCTGTGTGTACCTTGCATCCCTGCCTATACACATGGATACATTGGTGCAAAGGAGGAGGTTTGTGAGCATAGCTAACTTTGGGAGTTAATGCATTCAAACTCTGGCTTTATAAATAAATACATATACATGCATATTTGTAAATAAATGTAAGACTACCTAAAGATGGAAAGAAATAAATGTCTATTAATAAATCCAAGCTTTTAAAATGGATTTCATATAAACATCATTTTATTTCAATCTTGTAATAAATGTTTAATTTAACATATAGGTGAAGTGCACCAATTCTGGAGCCAGATTTCCTGTATTTTAATACCATCTGTCATTTTATTAGCTATGTGACCTGGTGCTGGTAAGCTCTTTGTGCCACAATACCTTATCTGTAAGGTGGGAATAATAATAACACTAACTCATAAGGAAGTTGTGAAAACTAAATAAGATAACGTATGAAAGAGCATAGTATAGGTCTTAGCACATAGTTAAGTAGTATGGAAGGATTAAATATTGTTATTATCTTAGACTTTTCTCTGAAAATATTAAATAATCATAATTTAAGTGTTCTCTCTAACATGGCCCTTTCCCCTTTAAACTTATCAAATTATTGGCTCTAACACTTAGCTATTTTACTCTAAGCATTTTATGACTTCTTTGAGTTTTCATTTTCTGGACAATAAAATGGAATTAAAATATTTAATTTAAAATAGTGCACTAAGATAATATGTTTAACTGTACACATACACACCTCCCTTTTCAGATTCCCAGACATACAACCTCCACTAAAAAGACTGTAAAATATAAAAGTCTAAATAATCTGAATCAGGAAATCAGGGAAGGTGACTATTATACACAGGAATTTCATGAAATCAGACAGATAGAAGGCTGTATAAACTGTTCTCTTAAGAGAACCCTACTAAGAGCTCTAAATTTGGAACTCTGAGTCAAAATTCCACTTATATTAAATGCTATCTATAGAAAATTTTAAATTCCTATAATTATATAAGATAAATAATCCTACATATATTACTACTACCACAGCAGTATCATATATTGAACAATTTCATAGGGTATTATTGTCAAATTAAATTTACACAAATCAGAGATCTTGCCCATCAAACTTTACTAATTTAAGAACAGGAGCAGTCCAATGGCTTAGCAAAAGCAGAGAGAAGTCCAGACTTTGAGACCCTCTTCCAGGCCTTTCCCTTCTTCACAGGAATGTACCCCTGGCCCAGAATAGATCAAGTCTCTAAGTGAGGATTGCAAGGTTCCTTATACAATGGAAAGCACTTAAATTATATAACATCTCCATTTTATATCCCCAGAGTTGTACAGCCTATGCGACATTCTCAAGGGAGCCATTCCTCACAGACTTTGTATTCTATTTACTAGACGTAATCCTTATCCAGGAACTTTTGCCATGGGCATTTCACAGATAAGGTCTCTTCCTTCTAGCAAATATCATTAGTCTATTTACCCAGAGGTCCTATGGAAAAGAAAGTTAGTCCAGATTTCCTGCCCCTTTTCTTTTCTCCTGGATCATCTCTATAATAAAGCTAGTGAATTCATTTTTGTTTTAGTGATTTAACTATTTCCTTCCCTAAATCGCTTTTAATATTTTAGATTGCCTCCTATGCATGTTATTATGGAATGATCACAGTCAAATCTATAAGACAAGAAGTGAATGTAATTTTCTCTTCATTAAAATAAACTGAAGTTAAAAAGATTGAAGTCTAGCAAATCAAATTTTCAGAACTAACAGTATTGTGTTTAGATTCTCAGTTTAGAGACCACTTTCTCAGTCAAAAATAAACTAACAGCACTGTCTTGTTGTGGTTGCTTCCACTGTTGACACAGGGCCACTGCAATCCAAACAAGGTCTTCATGCCCAGGTTTGGCCATTTCAATAGTTTGAAGTGAGTTAAATGGCCCATAAGAAGAATTTGATTTTTCTGGGAAGATTCTAACAATAAAAAAAAAAAAATTAAGGTTTTGTGTAGAAAAAATAAAATCATAGTTTCGGATAGTTTCGGGAGCATTATCCTTACTCAAGAGAGGACATCCTGATCAAGTAAACAAAGTGTTCTTTATTTCAAAGGAAAGAGCTACTGTCAATCATGCATGCCTTGGCATGAATTTAAGCTTAAAAATTCGTTCTCTTATGATAGTTCTATTTAAAATCCTATACCTAATTGTGTAAGAAAAGATTGTTTCAATTGTTAAGGGATTTTCAAGGGTTAGAAAGGAGTGGTCAAGAAGGTGGAAATGGCACTCTTCTTTAGCTTTCGCACATAAGGGCACTTAGAACTTGCTCTGTCTGCAGAGGAATTTCATCACTCCTGGCTCTCCCACGTGCATACAGATACATAATCAGGATTGCAGCAGGGTGGAAGCCCTCAGAGAAAATACAGGGGAGGGCTCTTGAAAAGTAAATTGAGGGAAAAGAATTATGTCTTCAGAAAAAAATAAGAAATGAAAATAAAACAACCTTGCTTCCCCAAAATAGCTTAGGAGCAGGAGATGCAAAAACGAAAAATACATATTTATTTATATCTTATGTTTATATCGAAAGCTCTTTTAGGCTGGGGATACATTGGTCATTATCAGCATTATCAAGTAATATTTCCCTAGAGTCAGATTGAATTATTCATTTGATTCACAAATAAATCCAAATATCTATGATGGGTCACCTCTTTATACACATTGCCAATGGTAGAATTAATAAGGTACTCATGCTGCTGCTCACAGAATATTTTCTATGGGAAAATACTCACAATTATGAACACTCACTAAAGCAAGGCTCTTCTACACAATGACCAGATGGATTCAGAGATTTATCTGAGAAGTTGTTTATAAACTTTGTGCTGTTTCCTGAATAGAGAAGAGACAACTGCATGATAATAATTGAAATTAAAGTTTTAAGAATGGAGATAGCATTTTTAATTATAGGGAAATTGCCATCTCAATATTCTTAAAAGATGTTCAATATTTAAATAAGATCATTTTAAGATCTAATGAAGCATATGCAATATTTAATTGAATCGTAATTTTCCTTTAGAAAACAAGGAACCTCTCACATATACTGTACATTATCATCAATTATGTAATAGCTCTAAAGTTAAGGTTTATTGTAAGGAAAAATTAATCTTCACCAAAAAAGTTAATTTAAAAAGAATTATAGGTCTTTAGCTATGCAAAACCTGAGCGGAGCCTATGCAGCTCCATACTGGCAATGCAAAGGCAAAACCAGTATTGGAGTATAGGAATTATGTCTTGATAGATGACACACGTAAGAAATTGACACTAGTGCAACATTGAAAAGACCCTGGGATTCTGGTAAGTCTTTTTTCTCCCTTATCTAGAAATAGTTTCAAAATTCACAATTTGAAATGTGAGTTGAGCATTTGCAATCATTTTCAGTTCCATAAACTAAACATAAATAGCCAATATTAATAATAAATGAAAATATTAATACTTGCTAAATTGAAACATACACATATTTGTAATTTATTCATTTAACAAACTTTAATTCATTGCCTAGAATGTCCCACATAAGGAATATAACCACATCAAGTGAAGGTAACATCTGTCTTTAATACATGTGCCTTTGTTTAAAACATTAGTTTTTAAAACTAATTTTGTAGTTTCAAGATAAATTGCTTAGAAAAAAATTTTAGTTTTGATCATTTTTTTTCTGAACTTACACTATGATTTGACATTTTTTGTTGATTCAGTTGAAACCCATTCTACTAATAGTTTTCTTCTGCTCCAAAACTAGTTTCTAAATAAATTCATAGTTTGAATTAAAAAGTATATGCATATGAAAGTAAAGGAAGGCTTCTATCAATATAGTAAACTTCACCAGTCAAGGATTAGGTGGCTGAAAAGCCCTGTTGAAGGATAATTGAGAACTTATGGGTTGTCTACTTTGGCCTTCTTTCCTCTAAATTTTCTACCCACTCAGAGTTGGGCTACTTACAGCCACCCATGTACATTGTAACACTGCTTTCCCAGACATCATCGATGAAATTAAGTCTATCAGATTTGGAACAGAGCTTCAGAACAGGTGGTTAGCCAGTCTTTTCATGTGGCTAGAACATTAACACGTAGTCTGGGGAGCTGTAGGGAGCTATGCTCTACTATGAGGATGGAAAAGCAGAGTAAAAAGTCAGTGTATTGAGAGAGCAAATAGGAAGCAGGTGTATGGAATGAGGAGAAACATGATCTACACTCATGGTTCCTAATTACTTTCCAGCTCCTGGTACCATCCCATCTTAGGGCCTGAGAATTTTCCTGTCCTTGGATTCTAGGGTTCCACAAGGTAACCGAGTAGCATTATCATAATGTCCCTCTCCTGTTGCCTTCCTGAGCCACCTTGAGTTGCTTTTCCTACTAAAACCTGCTAGAATTTAAATAATAGAAAGTTTTATGAGAAAATAGGAATGGGCAATAAAGTAAAATTCTTATATCCAGTTTTTATAAATTTTTATGTCCATTAAAAATAACAAAAAAAAATAGCAAACTAAGTAAACAGCAATCACATGTTGCCTGAATTGCTGACTCCCACCTCTCTAATATTCTATTTCCTGGGAACTTGTTAGGAGTAAACCTCTCCATTGCAGGTTCTACTATGTCTTCAGATGTGAAAGCAGGTTAGATATTAGGAACATGGAGTTTCACACAATCTCTGTCCCTCTCTCTCCCCAGCACCCAGAGTACATAGCATTCGTATGATTCCTGGTATGCAATTTTATCCTAGGACTTCTGCTGTGAGTCCTACTGAACATCCATATTTCTTGTCAGTTCTCCCTCAAAGCTCCAATAAAAATTTGTTTACTACTTAATACTAATAGCATTTCCTTTTTCTATTCTCAGTACATAATTTCCTCACTGCTTACATCATTTCAATAGGAACAGCTCACTGTATGTTCTTACTTGAACCAAAATTCTCATGCTTACAAATATTAAATACAGAATAAACCTGTTTATCCTACACTTAGCAATCTCAAAGAGGACTTGCTTTGGGGGAGAGGTCAATGTATTGTCAAGAAATTATTTCATTATTTTTAGCAACATTTATAGTTAATGCTAAATATGACTATTACAGATCATTTGTGATCTTATAGTATGTGGATCTCTATCAGCAATAATATAAAATTATATTTAAGTGCTCTTTAACAGCCTTTATGGGATTTACTAGTAACCTCAATTTGTTCAGTGTGCTGTAAAATGGCATTCTTAAAAATATTCAGCAATGACATAAAGTACCATGATATTATAATCAAACTAACCTGTTAGAATCTTGGATACACCATTGATGCCTGTTTACTAATCAGTAATCTTTTTTGCTGTGAATGACAGGAACGCTTTTCAAGCTATCTTAACCAGCCCACCTTACTCTTAACCAAAGTAGAACTTATTACATCCCATTGATTCATTCCAAAAGTGCTTTTTGAGCACTTACTATTGCGAGGCAATGTACTAGGTGCTGTGGATTTAGCAGAGAACAAAAACCCTGCCCTTTTGAAGCTTGTATTCCACTGTGTGTTAGTGAAGAAGGGGGCGATGAGATGATAAAGAAGTATGATAAGTGTTGTGAGGAGAAACAAAGCAGGAAAGCGGAAAGGGGGGAGAGAATGCAATAGAGGCTGGAAGAACTAGGGGAATACAGTAACAAATAGAATTGTTGGGGAAAGCCAACAGAAAAGATGATATGTGAGATATGATGGAGGTGAGGGAATGAACTGTGAGGATTCCTATAAAAGAATGTCTCATGCATAAGAAATAAGAAGTGAAAAGTCTCTGAAGCAGGAGTAAGTCTGGCATGTTCAAGGTACAGTCGGATGTGCATAACAGGGTGAGTGAGGAAAATCAGATCTGAGTTTACAGTCAGCCTTATTGTATGGGGTAAAGTAAATCACTCCTAGACTTTGGCTTTTACTCTCCTATGATTGTAAAAGGATACCTTTTATCACATTTGGTGATGCAATATTGGTAGGACTTTGGCTTTCATTGTCATATGACTTTGATGTCCTGGAATTGGAATAAATTTTTCACCAAGGACTCAAATGCTGTTATCAGGATTTTATTTATTTTTCTTGTTTTCTTGGTTCTTTCTTCTTCTCAGTTGGTTATCTTTCCCCTCAAGTAGCATGTGGAGAAAAGGACCCTAGTAAATCCCAGGCTTATATGAGTCTTATAGCTAGCAATTTCAGAAGGGGAGAGACCTTCCTTTCCTAGTATTCATGTCAGTTCTCCCCACAGGGCTCCAATGGTCCAGGTAGGATCATGTGTCTAAAACCACAGTGAGAAACCCGGACCAGTTAAATAACTTTCACAATTCCAAACCACATGCAATAGAACAGTAGAGTTCCTTAAAAAAAAAAAGGAAAACAGGATTTTCCAAAAGTTAGAGAGGTCTACAAATGCTGTATGACCATGGAACAGTTATATCATTCCTCTAAGCCTCAATCTCCTTATTAGTATTAATAAATTGGGGGAAATGATGCCTAACTCATAGCGTTGTTGTGATTAATACATTAAAAAATATTAGGAAAGTGCTTTTTATAAATGGCCACTAAATGGTACCCATTATTGCAATAACATAATGACAGATGTCTTTGGAAAGTCTAATATATATTATGGAATATTAAATAAAGACGTTTCCAATTTCTAATTATATTGTAGTGTTGTTCTATCCAAGAGAAAACAAGATCTTAAAAACTAAAAGCTATAGGGAAAGATATCTGTAATAGAGAAGGCCATATTATTTACATCAAAGTCATCTGGTCAGAGTTATCAAGAGTACTATGACTTGCTTTTAAAATGAAAAATTACAACTGCAATGACAACAGGGAAAAATATTTGACATAAGAGTTGACTAACTACTTGGCTACCATAGCCTTGGCCTCTTACTAGGGCATCCCCCGCCAGGTAGCATATGATCTAGTGGTTTTGTTCTTCTCTACCAATAACATTATCTGAATAGTTATGGCCTCAGGATTAAAGATAATGGCCACAGGATTAAAGACAAAGAGCTTTTGGGATTAGGCATGTTAATTCCCTTTTATAGGTCTCATTTTTCTTGGGATCAAAATGTTTGTGAAAGTCTCTGTTGGGATATTGATTCTCTAGATGAAAATGTGCCAGCGTTATACTATATTCTACAACAGCCCAGTAAGTTCTGGAGAGCTGCTGTTATTATGAACACGTTCCTTTTCCTGGCTTTGAAAATAAATTATCATGGGAACACTTTAATTCTGCATATTGTGAAGAGAGTCAGGTGTTATTCTGGGCATTAAAAGAGGGGAAAAAAGTCCAACTTTCAGAAGCCAAGTATATACCTAAAGTATTTTGCTTTAATCCTTCATGCCTGGCTTCTGATTACTTCTAGCTCAAATGATAGAAAGCAATTTTCAGCTAAGTGCTTAACTCCAGTAGTTTGCTTTCACATCTGGACCTCCAGGGCCCTACTTATATATCCCATCATGTAAAGTGTCTCCACAATTCTCTGCCTTTCTTGAAAGAACACATCCATTGAGAGTTTACATGGCTTTCCATTGCAATCACTATGTTAAGTGCACATCTCTGAACTTTTTCTTGCATTTCCTACTTTCCAAACTACTACTAAACTACGGTGATAAAAGTGGAAAAAAGAAAAATTCAAGTTTCTTGCAATTTAATTTCTGTCATGCTAGATGTGTTTATCTGTTTAATCAAAACCAACAGAGAACTCTGAATTGCGCATTACTGATCAGTTTGCAACAGTAATATGAAATCAACATAGACTTGGGCAAAATGACTGTGGCAAATTCCATGCTATACATAGGAAGAAACTGAAAAGCCTTGGGTAACTGAACAGATGATCCAAATCTCAGCAGAACAGAGATGAAGAAATAAGAAGGGATTAGCTATGACAGTGTATTTTTTAAAAAAATTATTTTGGAACCTAGAGCATCCTCATGAGACAAGCTATGGCTCACATAAAAAACCACCAGGGTATTATGATCAGTGGTCATTTTTGATTCCTTACAATAGGTATGATTTTTCATAGAAATTATATTACTAAAATTAAATTATATTAATATAAAAAATACAGAGCACTAGTACACAGTCTCAATTAAGAAATCTAGGATCTCAGTGAAAACCTTGGACCAAATTTAGAAACAAGGAAAAATATATAGATGGACTTTAAGTAGAACAATGTGGCCAAAAGTCAGGAGAATGTCAGTAATGTTTAAAATGGACTCTATATTATTATGACTCAATAAACTTGAAAAAGTATGTTTATTATGATAGTGCCTTATAAACTGTTTCACAAATAAATTTTAAAATTTGAGGGAAAGTTCATGCTTTTCCTTAATGAGGTTCACCCCATCCTAGATTTATTAAGGTACTATTGACAAGTAAATATTGTATATATTTATGGTATACCATGTGAAATTTTGGTATATGTATACATTATGAAATTATTAACACAATCACCCTAATTAATGTGTCTATTGTCCCACCTTGTTATTATAATTTTTTTGTGATGAGAACATTTAAGATCTACTATCTTAGCAATTTTCAAGTATGAAATAGATTATCATTACTAGAATCATCATGCTGAACAATAGATCTCCAGATCTTACTCATCCTGTCTAACTGAAACTTTATACCCTTTGGCCAACATCTCCCCATTCTCTACCCCATCTTCTGGTAATCACTATTCTATTATCTGCTTAAATGAGTTTGACAGTTTTGGATTCTATATATTAAAAAATCAGGCAGGATTTGTCTTTCTGTGTTGGCTTATTTCACTTAGCATAATATCCTCCAAGCTCAACTATGTTGTTGCAAATGACAGGATTTCCTTCTTTTATAAGTATAAATAGTATTCCATTGTATGTATGTGTGTGTGAATACACACACACATATATCTATAAATCATTTTTTATTCATTCATCCATCAGTGGACACATATTGATTCCAAATCTTGGGTATCGTGAATAATGCTACAATGAACATGGGGACACAAATATCTCTTTGAGATATTGATTCCATTACATTAGGTTATAGAAATGGATTCGCTAGATTGTATACTAGTTCTGCTTTCAATTCTTTGAGGAACCGCCATACTTTTTTCCATAATGGTTGTACTTGTTCATGTTCTCAGCAACAACATACAAAATTTCCCTTTTCTCCACACCCATGCCAACACTTCTCTTTTGTCTTTTTGATAACAGACATTCTAATAGGTTGGAGGTAATATTTCATTGTGGCTTTCATTTGCATTTCCCAATGATTAGTTATGTTGAGCATTTTTCCATATACCTGTTGGCCTTTGTATCTCTTTTAAAAATTGTCTATTCAATTCTTTTGCCCACTTTTAAATCAGTTTATTAATTTTATTGCTGTTAAGTTTCTTATATATTTTGGATATTAACTCTTATCCAGTGTATGATTTGCAAATATTTTCTCCCAATCTGTTGGCTGTTCCTTCACTCTGTTAATTATTTCCTTTGATGTGTAAACACTTTTTAGTTTGATACAATCCCATTTGTCTATTTTTGCTTTTGTTTCTTGTATTTTGGGAGTCATATCCAAAATATCATTGCCCAGACTAATGTCAAAAAGCTTATTCCTTATGCCTCATTCAAGTAGTTTTATAGTTTCAGGCCTTATATCTTTAATGCAATGAGTTGATTTTTTATATGGTGTGAGATAAAGGTCCAGTTTCATTCTTCTACATGTGGATATCCAGCTTTCTTAACACCAGTCTAACTGGATTTTAAAACGTTTATTTTTTATTAGTAAAAAATAAGAATTTTAATAAACATTAAAAATAAAGAATGAAGTTATTTTCAGAAAAATAAAATTACAGGGTAGAATTGTAACAGAAAACTGATGAAACTGGATCCCTACTTCTCACCTCTCACAAAAATACACTCAAGATGGTTAACAGACCTAAACCTAAGGCATGAAACCTTAAGAATCCTAGAAGAAGATGTTGGGAAGACCCTTTCAGACATCGGTCTAGGCAAAGAATTGTTGAACAAGACTCCCAAAGCAATTAATGCAGCAACAAAACTAAGCAAATGGGATCTGATCAAATTAAAAAGCTTCTGCACAGCCAAAGAAACTATCACTAGAGTAAATAGACAGCCACAGAACGGGAGAAAATATTTGCTCTCTACACTTCCAATAAAGGTCTGATAACAAGAATCTACCTAGAACTCAAAAGAATTAGCAAGAAGAAATCAAACAACCCCATTTATAAATGGGCAATGGAGATGAACAGAAACTTTTCCAAATAAGACAGAATAATGGCTAGCAAACATATAAAAAAATGTTCAACATCTCTAATCATTAGAGAAATGCAAATCAAAACCACAATGAGATACCACCTAACCCCAGTGAGATTGGCCTCTATCAAAAAATCCCAAAATAATATATGCTGGCGAGGTTGTGGAGAAAGAAACACTCTTACCCTGCTGGTGGGACTGCAAATTAGTGCAACCTCTGTGGAAAAGAATTTGGAGATTCCCCAAAGAGCTAAAAATAGAAATACCATTTGATCCAGCAATAACATTATTAGGCATCTACCCAAAAGAGCATAAGACATTCTATAACAAAAACATCTGCACCCAAATGTTTATGGCAGCACAATTCACTATTGCTAGGTCGTGGAAACAACCCAAGTGCCCGTCATTTCATGAGTGGATTATTAAAATTTGGTATATGTTTACAATGGAATACTACTCAATTTTAAGAAACGACAGTGAGCTAGCACCGCTTATATTATTCTGAATTCAACTCGAGCCCATTATTCGAAGTAAGGTGTCACAAGACCGGAAGAATGTGTTCCACATATACTTCCCATCAAATTCGTACTGACTGATTAACACTATGATGCTCCAATGGTGGTGGTGTTCACCAGGGTTTCGGGGGTTAGGGGGGTAGATCTGAGGGATGTGGTGAGCACTGTGGAGGGGAGGGGCATGCTTGAAATGTAGTTGGGGATGAGAATTAGGGGTCTCAATAGGGGGAAGGAAATCTTCTAAAACTGATCTATGTGAATAGCTGTGCAACTTGGTAAATTTACTAAAAATCATTTAATTGTTCACTTAAAATGGAGTAATGGCATGATATGTAAATTATACTTCAATAAAGTTGTCTAAAAAATGAAATAGATATAATCTGAGTCTGAAAATAAATAGGATATTTCTCAAAGGAAGAAAAGATAATCAATATAGGAAAATATCTTGAGGTGGAGGGAAGTATTTCCTGTCCATGGCATATATTTAAAGAAACAAATTTCCATTACTAGAATTTACATGTACACTTAGTGATAGGATCACTTAAACTATTTCCTTTAAAAAATACTAAATGCTAAAGTTATAATATTGGCAATTAGTATACAAAAGGAATTGATTCATTTTGGCAAGGTAGATGCAACATGTATAACATCAAACAAAAAAAATGGAAAATTATGATGTTTAATTTGTAGCAAAATTGATTTAAAATACTAACTAAGCTCATTTTGACTTTGCATGTTGTGGTCATAATTTCAGGTAAATTTGTAAGTTGGAAAACCTCCCATTCCTCAGGTTATTACATATTCATTAAAACACATCAACAGATACATAGGAAAAAGCCCATAATTTTTAGATTGTGCATAATGAAAGCTGTTTCATTAATTCAGAAAACAGCCCTCAGTTTTAAACAATTGCTTAGTTATTTCTTGATGATGCTATCTCTAGAGAGCATTTACTTCTAAATGACTAAATTCAGAGCTCAACTTAAAGATTAATGTAGCTATAAGCCATTAACATAACCCAATATATGGTGCAGAGCCTCCCCATTTACACATTGTCCCCAAGAAACACTGCAGTCTTAAACATAGTTTACTATGAAAAGAGAGGATACTTTAAAGACTTTGTATTTATAAAGCCCACCACTTTGTTTTATCACACCGTTGAGAATCCTGAGTAACTGATATTTTTACAATAATGGGTTGGCCTTAGAATAACTTCTTTTAAAATAAGTGTTATTCTGTTCTGTGCTTAGTTCAATATTCATTTAAAACTGTAGACATTTTTCGCATTGGTAAATTAGAGCTGGTATGCAGCCTATTCAAAATTATGAAGATTAAAATATATTGAAGTTCACCATGAACCAACAGAGTTTGGAACTACAAGCCTACGAAAGAGTATTTTACTCACCTTTTCTCTTATTTAGTATTAAAGACTATGAATTTTATAAAACAATTAGTAACAGCTTTAATTGTATTTTATCACTAAAATTAAAATATGTTTCCACCATTGTTTCCTTTCTTAACAATCTTCCTTCAGTACTGGCAGATACAAGAGAGCAAAAACGAGCAATGATACTAAAATTCTATACTTAGAATAGTTACAATTTTCCACTGTAAATGAATAGGATAATTTCCTTTCTATTACCATTGGTTGTCCAAACTCTTCAAATTTAAGCCTGGGATTAGGATTTAATAGCAGTTTGACTCTGCTTAGGTCTGCTTTCTTACAGTTACTTTTTACTGCCACCAAATAATAAAAAGCAAGGGCATTGAATCTTTAGGTTTGCCCTATAAGAGAACCAGCAGAACAGAGCCACATTTTTCAAGAGACCAAATACATTCTTCATTTTCATGACAAGGTTTGTTGGAAATAAATCAGCATTATAAGACAAGGCAAGAAAGCAAAATAAAACTAAAGATTAATGTTTTGCTGCAGTGGCACTGAGGCACTGACCTTAGATCTGGACAAGAAGAGCTCATCCTGTGTCCTGAACTTCAGAGTGCCCCATATCACAAAGACAAAACACCTAAGACAATTTTGTTTATCTCATAAGCTTTTTTTTAATTTTTTTTTTCTTTAGTTCAGTTAGTGGTTAATAGATTGAGAAGGTTATTTGAGCTAACATGAGCCCTTAAGTCAAAGAAAACATGGGTGAATGCTTAAATACAAAACTAAAAGATAGGCGAGAAAATCACAATGTCTGCCTTGGAAAACTGAGGAATTTAAATAAAGCTAGTTTTCAAAATCATCAGATGATGCATGTTTTGGCAGAGTGGGTTCTACCAACAATCAGACAACTGTGGTCCCCTCTCTGCTGCTTTAGCCGTCTAGTCTGGGGAGGCACTTTTTCCTGAGCTGAAAAGAGAAGTGAATGGCTGCAGACTCACTGACCATGGTTCCCTGGGAGGTGGGACTGCTCTGTCCTCGGCCCAAATTCATGTGGATTCAGTCACTGCCCAGGAGACCTGGGTCTGAGCTGTAGTCTCCTCTGTACTTTTGTCCTGCACATGGATGAGCACGTGCTGCATTTTGCAGACATATTCAGGCATATTCTGCAATTTATCTTTGTCCAAATTGTTGTACTTTTCATACATTTTGATTTCCCATAGTCTTTTTTGTACAAATTAATGAATAATCTTTGATTTTTGATTCTTTGATTCTTGATTCTAGTCTCGATTCTTATCCCAGCCTACCTTAAAATTTTCCTTGCAAACAAAAACAACCTTTCCACTGTGCCCTTGGCAGTGTCCTGTTCCATATTAAAGGCACTCGCCTCTCTGAGTGCTTTTGAATTATTGGAGCTGCTGAGGAAGGCTCAGCAGGACAAGCCTAAGCTGCTTAGACTCCAACACCCCTGTGGATGTTAAACACATATAGGAGAAAGTCTCAGGAAAGGGCTTTTTGTGAACAGATGCGTAAGAGCTATTGGCCTCAATGCTGCAAGTGGAGCCCGACTGGGCACTTCAACCACAGCCTCTCCATCCATTTTCATAGGAAATCTCATAGACACTTATTGTTATGTCGAGTTAGAAGACCCTGCTGACTCAGACTTTGTGCTTTGGCTGATAGTGTTACCATTGTATCCTTTTTTTCTTATGTTGTCCTTTTAGATATTTATGATCTTTCTATGTATTTCTTCTTGTACTAGTAAAATGGTAAGCAGGAAGTAACATTCAAAGCACTGTAAACATGAGGATATACCAGTGTACTGGGATGTCAACAGAGAGGTTAAACTTTAATTATCTAGAAGAGAATCTTGTCAAAATCCTGGCTGAGAGAAGAAATAGTTAATGCTTGTTCAGTGAGGCCAGACAGTTAGCTGTGTGACATTCTCCCACCAAATTAGAACAAGAACACAGCCTGCCTGAAGTTTATCAGCTTAATTTTTTAAAAAATTCTTCCATTAGTTAGTATTTTTTAATTAACCTTTTTTTAATTTCAGAATATTACTGGGGTACGGATTTTTAGGTTACATATATTACTTTTGCCCCGCCTATAGTCAGATGAGTAAAAATATTCTATATTTTCTCTAAAATATGGTTTTAGATCAAGAAATACAATTTCTCATAAAAAATGGAATAAGAATTTCCATATCCTTTTAGTTTAACTTCCAGAAAGCTCAGAAAAATATTTAAACTTAGACATTTATAATTATATTAACTTAGGTGGTAACTAAATTTACTTTTTCTCTTCATGTTTAGCATATTTACTGATTTTAAATTGTTTTATATTGTTTATGTATCTTTACTGGCAAAATATATCAAATCACATTATATGGACTATAATATACAAATTATTTGAAATGGCTTTTAATAATAATTTTTAAAGCTATAATTTCATGTTTATTTTCTACTTATTTATTTCTTGCATTACTTATAATAAATATGTAGGGAAAATATTTTTATAGGTAAAGTAAGGGTCAGTGAGTTTCAATGAATTGCCCTCAATCACTCAGAAATAGCAGATTATGAAAACTCCAACATCTAGTTTTCAACAAATTTAGATTTGAAATAATAACAATAATGGAACAAATGCTAAAATAAAAAAAACAGAAGATTTGGTTTTAGATATAAATTTACTGTGGGACAACAACAAAAAAATCTGAGAGGTGAAGTTCTCTTAGCTTTTCCCAAACTTTTAGGCCTGAGAGAATTCAACTTAATGACTGTATAAACTGTTTTATTTCCTATTTAGTTAGTCCACATAAAGAAATAGAACTAATAAAATGCATTATGTATATTTTGGTTATAGCTTATGAAAATAATTATTTTTATGATATTTTCATTTTGTCAAATTTTTAAAATACATGGTTTTAGACAGACTTTTAATCATTTTTTAAATGTAGAAAGGGTACTAATGACTTGTATAATACATTGTATATCATATATATTTATGTGTGAGAAAGAAAAAGGATTATGCTATGTGATGGTAGAGGGGCTTCTAAATATTTGGTTCAATAAAGGCAATCAAGATATGATTATTATTTTCTCTCATGAAATAGTTAATATTCCTAAACAGTTACAGATGGCCAATTCTTGCTGAGACAAGTGAAGATCCTTTCTTCCCTAGAATAAAGCTGACCTTTTTCCCTTTAGCATTTTCTAATCCAAAGCAAGTCATATACTGTCTATACTTTCATGCCACATATTAAATAAGGTAAAACAAGATTTTTCTTCTTTTTTCATCTTTTTATATAAACATATTTATGGTTCAGTAAATGTTAATACATTCTCACTAACCTAGTTATATTTGTATATGTTCTGGTACCAATTTAAAATTTTTCATGAAGTTTTTAAAAAGTCTGATGTGTCTAGTTATCCTTTACTTGTTACATTTTTATGTTATTCTTCTTAAAATTTTTTCCAATGTGTTTATAACCTGTGAACATTTGGTTTCATGACAATTCAAAAACCACTTTGTCAAATATTTTCATATAACTTATAAATATTTTGCGAACTCTTATCTATACATATTTTGTCTTGGAGTGCTATTATAAATGTAGAATTCTCAAAAAAATCTGCTTTAATTATATAAATAATTTAACTTGTGACATAGCATATTTTTGTCTTATAATAACATCATTATCATAAGCATTATTAGTGACCATAATTCAAAAATTTTATTTACACACATTTGAATGAAGGTAAATGTACCAGAAAATTTTATTTGGCTTAGACATTGGAATCCAAGCATTTCTAAGAGAGCACAACAAAACCTAATGCTGTTGAAATCCAAAATTTATATTTCTGCAATGAGCCTTCACTTTCCCAACAGTACAGATTGATATTAGTTGCAAGGACAGCCCTAGGCAAATAGAGATACGGTTATGTTTTATATCATTCACCTTCCCAAATGTCCTCTCAGACTGCTCCATTATCTGGATCCTACCTCAGCTGGGCTCTGCCTACACTTATGTTTGCTCACATGTGTGGGGACCTCCATGTCCTACAGCACACATTCAGGGTCTAAAAAGTTAGCTAGTGAATTAGCTTAATGCATTACGTTTCACTAGAGTCATTAGGAGAACTGTCATGAATTATACATATATAAGCGACACACTTTTAACTTGGTATTATAGAGATACTTTCCTCATATTTAATATTTATTGACAACTAAACATTTCAGCAATCTTAAAGTTTGGCTCTGGGTCTTGCAATGGGAGATCAACTCTGTTATTCTGTACATTTTCTTTCAGTCCTTCACAAAAACTGCTCACAAAAAGCTGCAAATTCTCAAGCAGGTTTATTTGCATATGTAAAGCTATTATTGATGTATCTAAACCTAAAAAAGTCAACAACTTGAACTGCAACTTGGTTACTACCTGAAGGTAAAAACCATTTAATTTATCTTTGTAACCTTAGCACCTAGCATAACACCTGAGGCAGAGTAGATGCTCAATATATTTTTGTTGAATGAATGAGTAAATAAGTGTACAAATGAACAAATGAATAAATGAAAAGGCATTATATTGCATGGAAACATAAAATATGTCTGCATTCTCTAAGCATCCAATAATTTACATTACTGGAAACTATAATTTACCTACCGCTGAAATGACTTTAAACTTGTTTTTTAATAAAAAGCCTTGGTCAAACATATTTTTTGGATGGAAATAGTTTCTCACATTTCGTACCCTTTGACAAGGTCATCAGAAAATAGTGATATGTTTAATCAGACCTCATCGAATCTAATAAATATCTTGCCAACTATCTAGCCTCACTATTATGCTCATAACACTGAGGAAACAAAAACATGTTGTATAAATTTATATGTACTAATTCTTTATACATACATATGTGTGCATTCAGAATGTATATTCAATATTCTACTCACTAATTTAGTAATTTGGAGAAAATGAAATGGAAAATTAATATTTCTCATCCATTTTTTAAAAAACTGAATGTTATAGAAATAGGAAACTATAGCCTGTTTTTTGTTTTTCTGTTTTGTTTTTGTATTTTTACAGATAGAAACAAAAGTTTAAATGGGTAAAGTGATTTCCTCAGGGCCACACTTTAAATAACAGAGTTCGATATATTCCTAATTATTCTGACTCCCAAATTAAATGTCCTCTTAATTAAAAGATGATACTTCTTAGCTTTAAGTAGTGTTCTAAAATTATTACATAAAATTATTTTATTTGTTGAAGAGAGAGTATATGGGGATACTGAAATCCACATGATCTCTACATCCTAGGCTAATGATAGAGCCTCAGTTAACAATCTTGAGTAAATTACACTAAAATTGTACCATTCCAGATATTCATTAATTCACTCATTCAATAAACACTTATTGACCACCTACTTTGAACTAGGCACTGGATACAGAAATGAATATGAAACCATCTTTCACTTTAAATAAATCACAGTATAATGAGATAGACACAGAACAAGGTCCTGAATGATAAATAAGATGTATGAGCAAGGAACAATGGGAACAAAAAATAAAAGCCTATAAGATATTTTTATAATTCAGAGATGCTCTACTTTTATAGAATGTACTCCTAGTTAGCCAAATTGAGAGGTTAAGTATACAGTTCTCCAGATTGCCAAGTCTGTACCAGTCTTCTAACCCCAACTGCAAAGAGTTGGGGTCTAGCTACAAGTTAAAAGGAAGAGTGTACAAAAGACCACCCTCACTTCTCACAAGAAAATCTAATTTCAATTGTTTACCAAAACCACCTTCAAGGTTAATAATTCCCTAAAAAGACTTATAGAACTCAGTGAAACCTATTATACTCATGGTTATGTTTATTATAGATAAAAGATGCAAATTAGAAGTACCAAAGGAAGAGATGCATAGGCCAGAGTCTGGGAGTCCAAACAGAAAGCTACTGCAGTCATCAGGATGCATTTACCCTCTCACATCAATGTGTAAAAGTTGTATGTAGTTTTACTAACCCTGGAAGCTCACCCAAGCTTAGGTGTCCAGAGATTTATTCAAGCTTCATTTCATAGACAAGAATGATTGATTCATTGCCCCTGTGGTTGGATTTAATTTCTAGCACCCACTCAGGAGGTCAAACTAACCTCACAATGGTCCAAAGCCCCCAAACACTAATCACATGATTGGTCTTTCTGGCATGGCCAGGCTGCCACAAACTCAGACTATTGTATATATCTGGTGCCACCCTAAGTCATCCATTTAGCATAAATTATCACGTGTGGTCCAGTCATGAATAAGGAAGAAATTCCTATTACTTGGGAAATTTCAAGTGTTACAAGGTTACCTCTTAGAAGCTAAAGAGAAAAACAAGCTCTGTCTTTGGACAAAGCTAAATTCATCACTATACAGAATTAGCTGTAATTTATAGATAATTTAAAACATTTTTCATTCCATAATCTGTTAAATCTAAGCTGTAATTTAAAATCTCTAATTAAATCATCTAAGTGGCTAAAATGATTTTCATGGGATTCTTCTATTTCCTCCAAAGTATCCTTAGATGAAGGTGTTTCCAAATAGAAAAAAAATGCAAAAGTAGAAATGTCATACTAAAGAAAAAGACTAAATATCGAACATCTGCATAATTACATGTAACAATAAATTCATTTACTAACTATCTTTTATGGTCAAGGCACTGTGCAAAATATTTTGACAGACTCATATATATGATATTGTGTACCTTCAACCAGTGCACACTCTGCTAAGGAAAACAGACATTGTTAGAATGCCCAGGGAGGAACGCAGTAGGCCAGGATACATGAAAAGAAGTTTATTGTAACATCTGCATACCAAAGGTCTGAGGCCAAGATGGCATCAGCCCCAAAGTGGTGGGCATCTAGGGCTTTTATAGTTGGCTTTGGGCAGGCCCTCAAAGGGCTGGGGCAGTTTAAAGGGAAAGTCAAACCATTTAGAGTCAATCAAGCTGTGTAATATTAGAATAGTTTGTTCACAGCCTCCCACCAGCCTTTGGGTGCAGCCTAACAGACATGAGCATAATTAACCACAATGCAGAAAGAACACATTAAGGGTTATGGTGCAAGGGCAAAGGACTTAGGACAAAAATATGGAAGAAAGGATTACTTTGAAGTAATAGCACATGGATCGTTGAATTTGAGTGAGGTTTTAAAGGACAGGTGGATTTTAGTAGGAGGACCTTGGGAAAAAGTACATTTCTGTGTACGATACAATGAGAAAATTACAGTGAGTCTTAGAGAAATAGAAAATGTGTACTGAAAGAAGGGAGACAAAGCATGACAGAAGAAATATGCGAGTTTCAAACATCATTTGGGTAAAGAAAGTTAAAGCTGGATTGTGTGGGACTCTGAATTCCATGAAAATGACCATTGGATCTTTTTTGTAAGCATTCAGGGGCATTTTGCTCATTATAATGATCAATCTGTAGATAGAGTAGTGAAAGAATAATATTTTTTCCCTTGAAAAAAGTGACATAGTAAGTTTAACTATATGAATAATGCACTAATTTATTTAAGTTTGGTTTACCCAAGTACTAAAAATAGTGAAGGAAACATGCTGCATACTGGAACATAAACATATGTAGTATGTTTCCCACACTATTTTTAGTACTTCGGTAAATCATATTTGAATGTGTTATTACATTATTCTTATCATTATGCCATATTTATAGAATAGATCACAATTATTACAGTACAGAATTTGAAAGGAAATTTGAGGACATTTGGTCAAACCATTTAGAGTCAATCAAGCTGTGTAATATTAGAATAGTTTGTTCACAGACTTTCTTAAGATAGCATTTTCTGTTTTTACTCTCTCTTATCAAATGTTCCTGGAGGAAAGGAGATAATTTGCTTTCTATTTTTATGAGCTATAAACATTAAGAAGATGAATCTTATATATATATAGGGAGTGTGTCTGAAACAAAATCTTGGCACTCTTTCAGAATCCCAGATGATTTTCTTTCAAGTCTTGTTGACCTGTAAACCAAAACTATTTGTCTCAAAAAAACCCTCTTTTCTTTCATCTATTTTTAACTGTTTTTATTGTCATATAGCACTGGTGTTGAGGAGAGTTCCATAATAAAAACATACCCTTTCAATTCACATAGGTGATGGTTATCTTTAAAAGAAACCAAATTCAAGCATTTGTTCTGGGATTAACACATTGTCATTTATAAAATGTTCCCTTTTCTCTCCTAAAGCTACCCTTCAACATCACCATGATTTTCTGAACCTTTTTGCAGAAAAAGATTAAATGTTATTCTTTTATTTTAAAATCTTTTGTCTTTTCTATTATCTGTACCTTGACAAATTTACATATTATTTGGTTTTCAAATTTTCATTCTTTTAATGGTTGATCTATTCACAAGGCACCTCACCTTCATATCTAACTACCTCCACCTTGAATTACCAATTAAGCCTAAATTAAAATAGTTCAATTCAGTGCTTATGCTTAGGTCACTGGCCCTTATTCTATACTGTGAGTAAGAAAGAACTGAATCATAAATAAAAATTCTTTTAGAAAACTTACTAGGTAACTTAATAATAGGAGAAAAATGGGGGTTGGAATTATTTTTTTATGAGGATGTTTCTGTGGGTAGTAATATTTATGGTAATATTTCATTAATTAAATATTGTGAAATATCAAGTACATCCTAAAATCACATGAGCCCTCTTGTGAGTCATACGTTGAATAGCTTAGGTAGCTTAGCAGCCTCTTTTTCCCCTCTTTATTCCTTCTTCTCTGCTAGTCAGGAAAAGTAGTCACGCAGATAGCATTTACAGGTCAAAGGTATGTGGCTCTCTACTCAATAGTCTAAATCATTAATGTTTTTTTACATTTATATTTTAGATGTCTAGTCATTTTATATTTATTTTGTGCTGTATAGTACCTATGCGTTAGAGTTTCATAAATAATACTTGAGAATTAAAAACAAAGAAATTTTTTCAAGGAAATATATCTAAAAGGAAAAGTTCAGAACAAAGATGAGCAAGAAAATAAGGACATCTAGCAGGATTTGAGATCACATTGAAATATAAAGGAAGTCAAGGTGACTTGTATTAAAGAAACAATATTAGCTTCAGTTTCCTATTAATAGATAAATCATGATGCTAAGGTGGTTGTGATATTTGGTGAAGCTATTACTGCTGGTGCCATATGGAACATATCGCACAACTCTGGCTTTGGTCCTCTATTATTATAGATATCATCTGGACTTTATTAAGAAAGAAAAGCCAAAATCAGTTATATGAATTAAAATGATATATTCAGAAGCTTCATAAATTCACAAAACACAAATCACATTAGAGTGTATTACCTCACTTTGTACACACATAGGCATCTGAAGTAGAAGGGGCAAAATAATATCATTCCTCCTTTGATAGAAAGACATTTGGGGAAGTTGAAGTGACTTGATAATAAATAACACATTAGTTGATGATAAGACCCAGGATTCCAATGACCAGGTATAGTGACCTTTCCTCTTGCCCACCTCCAATCCCTCATAAACAACTAAGGCAATGGGCTTCCTGACTGTTTTGGGGACCAAACTTTAGATCTTGTGAGAGAAGCTCACTTTTATACGTGATCATGATAGATGCTATCAAAAAGTAGAAATAGTACCTTCCCTGGCATCAGGCAGACCTGGATTTGAACTCCAGCACTATCCCTTAACAGTTGTATAATCTTTAGCCAATTGTTTAATCTCTCTGATTTTTCAAAATGGATTAAGCTTGAGCCCATTATTCAAAGT
>CAUYRT010073179.1:0-14343 GCA_963574885.1 Lepilemur ruficaudatus
ACAATATAGGCCGGGCCTGGCGGCTCACGCCTGTAATCCTAGCACTCCAGGAGGCTGAGGCAGGAGGATCACTCAAGGTCAGGAATTTGAGACCAGCCTGAGCAAGAGTGAGACCCCGTTTCTACTAAAAATAGAAAGAAAATAATTGGCCAACTAAAAATATATAGAAAAAATTAGCCGGGCATGGTGGCACATGCCTGTAGTCCCAGCTACTTGAGAGGCTGAGGCAGAAGGATTGCTTGAGCCCAGGAGTTTGAGGTTGCTGTGAGCTAGGCTGATGCCACAGCACTCTAGCCCGGGCAGCAGAGTGAGACTCTGTCTCAAAAAAAAAAAAAAAGAGTATTTACTTTGGCATTAAATGAACCCGAATAAAGATAGCATTGAGATAACATAATTGTGGGCATGACTATCCCATTACCCCATTGACCCTCTCTGTTTGGGAGGATCTGATTTCCACTTTTCTGCAATTCTTATTTGACTTTACCAAAAATTGTAGTGGTTCTTGCTACATATCTGTCACTTTGTCAGTTTGCTTCAGGTACAAAGCCTGATAAAACATTGTCCTGCCCTTCAAAAACTCAAAAATGAGATAAAAATAGGATGCTATCCTTTAGTATTGAAAAGCAAAAATTAATTCATTAGGATTAAAGCATTTTAATGAAGACAATAGCATTGGTTAAGATTGAAGGTGGTAATATTTGTGATAAAGGTAATTTTTCTTATTTTCTCTTCAGACATTTACTATATGGTTCTTTCCCCCCATAAGATGAATATAAACAATCTTTTAGTTTTATTGCCATAAGAGATGTCTTTTTCTCTGAAGTTCGCCTTGGGATCTCAGCCAGCGCCAGCCTTCTTCTCTTCCACATCCTCACATTCCTTCTCATGCACGAGCCCAAGCCCACTGACCCAACCACTGGTCACGTGGCCCTAATCCACACAGTCATGCTGCTGACCATGGCCTTTGTAGCGACAGATACTTTTCAGTCTCAGGAAATTTGAGATGACATCAAATGTAAGTCAGTTATCTACCTGGACAGGTTGATGAGGGGCCTCTTCGTTAGTACCACCTGCCTGCTGAGTGTCCTCCAGGCCATCACCCTCAGCCTCAGAAGCCCCTGTTTGGCAGAGTTCAAACACAAATCCTCACTTCACAACCTGTGTGGCTTTATTTTCCTGGGGGTCTTCAATATGTCCATTAGTGCTCGCTGCACAGTCTCAACTGTTACCAAACCCAGTATGACCTCAGACAGTCTTCTGTTTGTCACTGAATCCTCCTCCCTTTGGCCCATTAGTTACTTGCTCAGGTACATATTTTTCTCACTGTTGACCTTCCGGGATGTCTTCTTTATAGGGCTTGTGGCCCTCTCCAGTGGCTACATGGTGATTCTCTTGCACAGGCATAAGAGGCAGTCCCAGCATCTTTCTCCAAAAGCATCCCCAGAGAAAAGGGCCACCCAGACCATTCTGCTGCTCATGCATGTCTTTGTGGTCATTTACTTGTTGGACTTCATTATCTCTTTCTCTTTAGGAATGTTGTGGAACAATGATCCAGTTAATCTGTGTGTCCAAATGCTGGTGAGCAATGGCTATGCCACTGTCAGCCCTCTGGTGCTAATTAGTACTAAAAAATGAATAATCAAGGTCTTAACATTGGGTCTTAATGTGCGGGAAGGACACTAAGTGTTTAATTATTCATTGATAGATAATATCTTACATTTTTTGTACCCATGTTTGTAAAAATTTGTTTTTGTGTAAATATAGTAACTATGAAAGTCTGGAACTTTTACATTAGATTTTTGGAAAAATGCTAAGTAGTAATTTTACTATTCTGTTATTGTGGTGGATTCCAAAGGGCACTACTCCAGGTGGTCTGTGAGGATGCTTCTCTTGATTCCTGAAATGTGTACTGAAACCAGACCAGAGAAAGAATGTTAGGTGTTGGCTGGTTTTTTTTTTCCCTTCCTCATTATAAGTTCTCAGTAATCCTATACATCAGAAGATATTGAAATACTCCTTATATAAAGAAAGCAATTCAAATTAGTGCTGAGGGTAAAACATTGCCTATCATTTGAGGAATACATTCTAACCAAAATTTAATACGCTGTCACTTAATAGGCTATGGGAAAAGATTTGTCACTGCTCTGTGAGAAACAAAGGCCCAACCATCTGCAGCTGAATCTCCCCTAATGCATAACTTGACTTCTCACATTTCTAGAGAGTAGGAAATCCAAGATCAAGGATCTGGTTGATTCAGTGTCTGGTCAAGGCCCTCTTCTGGTTTACAGGCAGCTGCTGTCTTGCTGTGTCCTCATGTGGTGAAGAGAAAAACAAAGTTCTAGGCTCTTCTTCTTCTTTTTTTTTTATAAGGACTCTAATCTCATCACGAGGACTCTCTCTCACGAGGACTCTGTCCTCGTGACCTCATCTAAATCTAATTACCTCCCAAAGGCCCCACCTCCTAATACAATAACATTTGGGGTTAGGAGTCAACATATGGATTTTGTGGCGACACAAACATTCAATCCATAACAAAGTGTCTTCCAGGTAGAGTCATTTGGAATGGAACCAAATCTACTCATTCCTTCAACAGTTTACTAAACGACTGCCATGTGCCAGTCACAGGCTATATCAGCCCGTGCCTATTCTTCATCTGTTTAAGGCAAAACGGAAGGAAGACTGGAATGTCCTTGTGACATTACCGATGTTCATTGATGAGAAGGCCCTGAGTGGCATTGTCACCAGCCTGTGATTGGTGTTCGGATAAAACACCAGTGTGTGATCTTAATCAAAGCCATGCATTTTAGTGTCCAACAGGCTCATTTAAGTGTTTGAGAAAATGATCTCTAGATTCTCTTTGCCTCTTGATCGCACTCCCACAGGCAGTACTTCATGTTCAAGGAGGTCTCAGGTGATTCCCTCAGCTGCCCTGCAGAACTACCACCACCACTATGGCCATGATTTACATGAAGTGATACTATCTTCATTCTAAGTAGATTGTAAAAAGTTAGATATGTAAATTATAATATGTACAAATAAATGAACAAGATATTGCCACAATTCCAATTGATTAAATTAAAGTGAAGCACTAAAGTGATTCAGATAATTCAAAAGAAAGCAAGAGAGGTACACAAAAACAGAAAACAACAAATGGCAGATCTCAATCCAGCCATATCAATAAAAAGCAAAATTAACAGCATGTATGTAAAACCAAGACCCTACTATATGTTGCCTTAAAAGGAACACTATAAATATGGAGTGAAAGAGATCAATCATGTTAAGGGTGAGCATATGAAGTTTCATGGGGCTTTATGAATATTAGATAAAATAGACTTTAAGACAAAGCATTGCCACAGGAAAAGATAAGCATGTCTAATGATAAAAGCAAAAAAGTCATCAGAAAATGCAACAAAGATGTATGTAGCTCTAACCATGGAGCCTGAAAATTTATGAATCACAAATTGGCAAAATTAAAGACAAATAATAATTTCATACTCATGAGATTTTAAAATCCATCAATCAAAAATTGATAGAACTAGAAAAAAAGTCAGTAAAGACCTGAAAATTTGAATGATCAGTCACTTTGTTCTAATTGAAATTTATGAAGCAGTGCATTCTCCAAACTACAGGATACACATTCCTTAAAGTGTACTTTAAACACATGGTACACAAAGATTATATGCTGAGACATAAAACAAGTCTCAATAAATTTAAGATGATAAAAATTATATGGAGTGTTCTTTTACTAAACAAATAAGTTAGCGATCAATAAAAATAAAGTATGTAGGAATACCAGGAAGTTAAAAAACTTACTCATAAATAATTTGGGAGCCAAAGTCAAAATCCAAGGAAAATTATAAAATATTTTTAACTGTAACATAACAAATTCAACCTAAGAAAACTGATAGAATACAAATAAAGCAGTAATTACAGGGACAGTTACATCCTTAAATTCCTATATTAGAAAAGAAAAAATCTTAAATTTCCCCACGAAGCCAGGGGAATAAAAGTATAGTAATTCTGAATTAGAAGGAAAAAAATCATAAGGATGATAGAATAAATCAAGAAAAACAGTCTGACAATTGACAAAACCAACAAACCAAAGCTGTTTTTTTCAAAAGATCATTAAAAATGACAAATTGTTAGGTATACTGTTCAATAGAGAAAGAGAAAACACAAAATACCTGTATGAGAAATTAAAAGTGAGTTATCATCACAGATCCCATAGAAATTAAGGACATTAAAATAATGCTATGTCATGAATTTGACATCTTAGATAAAATAGATAAATTTCTTTAAAAATATGATTTACCAAAATTGACACAAAAAGAAATGGAAAATCTGAATAGCCCTATATGAATTTTTAAAAATTGAATGTATAAAGTCATAATCATTCCATAAGAGAAAACCCTGCAACCATACGTTTTCACTGGAGAAAAGTATCAAATATTCAGAAGAGATATATCACCAGTCCTACACATACTTTTCTGAAAATAAAGAAAAGAGGGATCACTTCCCATCTCATCATATGAGGCCAGAATAATCCTAAGACTGACAGTGACATTACCCCCCCCAAAAGACCAATATTTTGTAAATACAGGCACCAAATTCCTTAGTAAATATCAGTAAATTGAGCCCAAGAATATATAAAAAAGATAATAAATTATGTCAGGATGTGGTTCCTTTGTTTCATCTAATTTGGTGTAGTAGATTACTTGTTTTATATCTTAAGTATATTTGTTTTAAAGTATAGTTAATGGAAAATACAAAGAACTAAGGAAATCAGAAAAATTGTATACTAACAAAAATGAGAATATAAAAAAGGAGAAACAATTAGAAATACTAAACAAGTCCAGCAGTGTTACAGTATATATGATCAGCATAAAAATCAGCTTTAGTTCTACATTGTTGCAATGTACAATTAGAGAGAGAAATTTTAAAGTTCCATCTACCATAGCATAAAAAGAATAAGATATTTAGGAATGCACTTAAGCAAAACAAGTGTAAGACTTGTACATTGAACCGTCAAAAACTGTTCAAAAAAATTAAACAATAAAATAATGGAAAGACACACTTTGTTCTTGGAATGGAGTAATATTGTAAAGATCCATCAGCTGATCAATAGATTCAGTGCAAACCATATCAAAATTCCAGCTGCTTATTTGCATAAATGGACATGCTGTTCCTTAAATTCATATGGAATTGCAAGTGATCCTGCACAGCAAAACAATCTTTAAAAATACAAAGTTGGAAGATTTGCACTTCCTAATCTCAAAACTTACTACAAATCTACATTATCTACCTTAACCAAAAGTGTAGTACTGACACAGTGACACACATACAGATCAATGAAATAAAAGCGAGTGTCGCCACATCCCTATACATTTATGGAAGTTCCTCAAAAAATGAAATAGGGTGGCCATATTACTCCACAGTCCAATGCTAGGTGTGTGCGCAAGTGATTTGAAAATAGATGGTCAATGAAAATTTGTACATGACTGTTCATATTACCATTACAGTAGCCAAAAAGTGGGAAAAAAACAAATGTCCATTAACTTAAAAATGGATAAATAAAACATGCTCTATCCATACAATGAAATATTATTCAACTTAAAAAGGTGTTCAGCTTGTGTGACCACTGCAGGTGAACCAGCATGGCGGACTCGCTGCTGCTACTGCTGCTGCTGCTGCTGCACAAGCGGGGTCCCTGCAGCTCCACGTGCCTGGGGGCCTTGTGGCCCTGACCCAGCTCATCCTCAGCCGCAGGCCCCGCCTCTGGCTCAGGAATCTGAGCTGCTGGGGCCAGCGGCACCTGCGGGGTGGCTGTTGCAGGCCCAGGCGGCTGGCATGGACTGAAGGGAGGGCGTCTGCCAGGTGTCGCGCACGGATGAGGCCCGGAGGCCCAAGATTGCAGCCCCCTCCCAGCCTTGCCCTGTGCTTTTCCCCATCCTGCCCGTCTGGGCCACGTGTTGCTTCTCGCTGCCAGTCCAAGCAGGGTTATACTTTTAGCGGGATCTGACCTGTGACTTGCCTCTATGGCCAGATGCAGGTGTTTGGTTTTTTTAACATCAGCGGAGGCCAGCCTGCCTAAGATGTCTTCTCTACCTAGACCCACTCTTTCCTGACAGTCAAAGCAGTTCATTATTCGATGCCTGAGAAAAGCAAGAAGGAAATCAAAAGGGAAGGCTGGACTTTGCTCAAATCTCATCTTAACCTGGATGACAGATGTTGGTCCATGCAAAATTTTTCTCCTCTGTGTTCTATTGTGTTGCTAGAACCTTTGAAAACCTCCACTGTAAAGTTCATAACCAGCTATCCAGGTTTATCCTACATTTTTACGCAAGAGAGTCAACTTTCCAGATTAATTCCCGATTAATTTTGTTTAGCTTTGAGGTCTGTTGGCATCAAAAGAGAGAGAGAGAGGGAAAAAAAGGCCTTCTTTTATCGAAGAGTGCCGTTTCAACACTGGTAGAGTTAGTCAATGTTTCTTGTGAAGAAGTAGATTGCCCTATCATTCTAGTTAGTGGATCTCAGGATGTTGGAAAGTCAACATTTAATAGATACCTGATCAACCAGTTGTTAAATAGTGTTTCCTGTGTTGACTATTTGGAATGTGACCTGGGACAGACAGAATTTATTCTTCCTGGTTGCATTTCTTTACTTAATATTACAGAACCAATTCTGGGACCACCTTTTTCACCCACCAGAGGACACCGCAGAAGATGGTATATTATGAGAAAACTTCTTGTGAAAACGACTATGAAAATTACATTGAGATAATAAAATACGTGTTCAGCTCTTACAAGAGAGAGTCTCCTCTGAACACCAACACAATGGGCTGGGCGTTAGACGAAGGGCTTTTGCTTCTCATTGACTTGATCCAATTGCTGTCTCCCAGCCATGTCATTCAGTTCAGTTCTGCCCACAGTAAATACATGCCAACCCTCACTCCGGGCTATGTAGGTGACAAGAGTGGCTTGTACACAAAAAGCAAGTCCCAGATAAGAAATCAAGGCTTCAAACTTGCAGAAATTGGAGAGAATTTGGAATTTGTTGATGAAGAAAAAGAGTCCAGTTGTGTTTACTGAACATAAACTAATGTGCGTTCATTTGGAGTTTGCATTCAGAATAACTCCAAGAGATAGAGAATTACATAACAAAATTCTTTGAGATCTGGCCATGCTAGGTTACCTTGGCCAGCTGCAGCCTCCAGTGCCAAAGCCACTGAGTCCTTTACATGGTCTGACACCCTGTCAGGTCCCCTTCAGTGCAGTCACACTCAGGATTACCCACTCTGATGTCATCACTACCGACATCCTATACGCTGTCAATGCCAGCTGGGTTGGACTTTGCAGGATCCTGGATGATGTCAGAGGGTACACGAATGGGCCTATCCTGCTTGCCCAGACTCCAATCTGTGATTGTTTGGGCTTTGGCATCTGTAGAGGCATTGACATGGAGAAGTGGCTGTACGACATTCTCACCCCTGTGCCTCTGGAAGAGCTAAGAACTGTAAATTGTCTGCTTGTTGGAGCTGTTTGCATCCTGCACTGTCTTCAAGAACCAGCATGGGCTCAAAGGGACAATACCTTACATCATAACAGATTGCAATTTTAAACTTCCTGGAGCATCACAGAAAGTTGGAGCAAGAGAAGCTGAGGAAAGACATAGCGGGAAACTACACCCAAAACCTAAGCTCTATTGAAAATAAACTGATGCTGATGTTTTTATTGAGATAAGACACTTTTCTACCAGGAAGCTTTGTCTCAAGCCGGACAACAAGAGACTTGAAGGGGTTTTGTGGCCGCGAATGGTGCTCTTATGTAGCAAGAGTGTTCAGTGTAACTTGTGTGATAGTTTTAAGTTTCTCTTTTAAAGCTACATGAGCTAGAATTTTCCCTAGTCTTCTGCATGGTCGCTCATGCTTGCTGTCTGGTGTGTTTTCTAAAGGGATTTAATGCAGCAGGGGAAGTTTGTATGCCATTAAAAACAGAATATAGTTGAAAAAAAAAAGGTGTTCAGAACTGATACATGCTTCAACCTGAGTCATCCTTGAAAGCAGTATGTTAAACGAAGAAGTCGAACAAAAAGGCTGCATGCTATGTGATTGCATTTTTATGACATGTCCAGAATAGGCAAATCCACATAGACATAAAGCAGATGAGTGGTGACAGCATCTGGAGAAAAGGGACAGTGGAGAATGAGTGCTTTCCTTTTGGGGTGTTGAAAATGCTCTGGAACTGGAAAGTGCTGATGGATGCAAAAAATTGTTAATGTAAAAATTGCCACTGAATTGTGCCTTTAAAGTGGTTAAAAGGGTACATTTTTATGTCATGTGAATTTTACCTCAAACAAAGCAAAACAAAAAAACCTGGGCATAAGAATTGAAAAGACACATGTGCAAATGATCCTTGAGTATGTAGTAACATGCTGAACATCATGAATCATAAAGGACATGCAAATTAAATTGCAGAGGAATGCCACTCCATAACCACTACACACATGTTGGTGGGAATGTAAATTATTATAGCCAGTAAGTGTCTCAAGTAACTAAAAATAGAGTTACCATGTGATCCGCAATCCCACTTCTGGGTATTGACCCAAAAGATTTGAAATAAGTATGTTTAAGAGATGTCTGCACTCCCACATTCATTGAAACACTATTCATAATAGCCAAGTTACAGACTCAGCCTACATGTTGTGTCCATCAACAGATAAATGGATAAAAGAAAATGTGATACTGATATATATATATTTTTCATTGTGTGTGTGTGTATATATATATCTATATATATATATATACACACAGTGAAATACTATTCAGCCTTAAAAAAGAAAGAAATCTTGTCATTGGCAACAACGTGGATGGAATTGCATAACATTGTGCTAAGTGAAATAAGCCAAGCACAAAGGCAAATACCGCATGTTCTTACTTATATGTGGGATGTAAAATCATCACACTCGAAACAGAGAGAAGAATAGTTACCAGAGGATAGGAGTTTGGGGGGAATGGAAAGATGATGGTTGAAGAATATAAAGGTTCAACTAGACAGGAAGAATAAGTTTTTTTTTCCTTTGAGATAAATTGTACAGAATGATACTTTAAAATTGCTGAAAGTAAATTTCAAATGTTCTCATCACAAAAAATAAGTATTTGAGGTGTGATGAATATGTTAATCAGTTTTAATTCACATTGTATCCATAAATCATAACATCACTTTGTACCTCATAGATATATGTAACTGTAATTTGTTAATTTATAAATAAAATAATAACTATTACTTTAGTTATTAAAAGAACTATTAAAAGAACAAATGTTGATGAGATTTGGGAGATTTATCCCAGTACTGTCTGCTGAATACCCCAATGAAGATATTTTATACCTGATTATAAGTAACTATAAATGGTATACACATATTTACCTTGATTTATATTAATATTTTGTTTTATAATGAAACACACTGGAATTTATAAGAATTACGTGAATTAAAGTAGAAATTTTATCAGTGTCTTCTCACACCCTTTTATCATTATAAAATGTCCCAGCTTATTCCAAGTAGTGTTTTGTTTTTTTCCTGACTTTTGCTCTTTAATTGGGGTGTTTATACTGTTGCAGTGAGACTGTGGCTATCAGTGGCTGTCAGTCTAACAATTTGCTATTTTTCTTTTACATGTCCTGTCTTGATTTTTTATTTGTGTATTTGTTTGGTTTTGCTTCTTCACTTTTTAATTCACATTTAGTATGTTCTCTATTTTGCACAGCCATTCCAGCTATCTAATTCCAGAACATTTCCATTAACCCCAAAAGTACCTATAATCTGTGGATCTTCACTACCTCACCCACTCCTCACCTATACCCTAGCAGTGAATAATCTACTATCTGTCTCTATAGATTTCCTAATTCAGGAGATTTCGTACAAATGGATTTATACACCATGCGTCCTACTTTGTCTGGGTTCTTTCCCTTAGTGTAACGTTTTCAAGGATCATTTGTGTTGTTGCATAATCAGTAGTTCAGTCCTTTTTATGGCTGTATAATAATATTTCATTGTATAGATACACCATTAATACTACCTTTTACTTATTGCTTCACCAGTCGAAGACATTTGGACTGTTTCTACTCTGTGATCATTATAAATAATGTTGCTAAGGACATTTGTGTACAAGTTTTTTGTTAGAACAACTGTTTAAAATGCTCTTGACTGTATACCTAGGAATGGAATTGCTGGGTCATTTGGTAATTTTTTAATTTTTGGAGGAACCTCCAAAGTGTTTACCACAGTGGTTGCATCATTTTCCATTCCCTTCAGTAATGAATGTGGTTTCAAATTTCTCTACATCCTTCCCAGCACTTGTTACTTTCCATTATCTTGAGTATGGCCGTCCTAGTAATTTTGAATTGATGTCTCGTTATGCCTCTGCTTTGCACTCCTCTAATAGTTAATGATTTTTTGCATCTTTTCATAGGCATATTGGCAATGTGCATATATTCTTTAGCATAATGTATTTTTAAATCGTTTTCCTATATTAAAATTTGATTATTTGTCTTACTATTGTAATTGGCCATAGATACGTAGATTTATTTTTGGACTCTCAATTCTATTCCATTGGTCTGTATATCTATTATGCCAGTACCACACTGTTTTGATTATTGCAGCTTCATAGTAAGCTTTGATATCAGGAAGCCTGAATCTACTTTTCACACTGTGCAAGCACATGTTAATATTCAAGAAAGACTCAGTAGTTCAGTACAAATTTCTCCAACTCTTTTTTTCTATATAGTTACATCTTTGGCCACTGGGGACTCTTAGTTGGCACCTGTGTCCCTTTAACATAGGCTTGTTACGATTTTTTTTAACACTTTGTTACATTTGGCATTTCATCTAAACTGTCAGATTTATTTATGAAATTGTTCGTATTACCTATTTAATGTCTATACTGTTTTCTCTCTTATTCCTAATATTGGTCATTTGTGCTTTCTCTTTATTTTTTGACTCATTTTTCTAGAGGATTATCAATTTCATTAATCTGTTCCAAGAACCATCTTCATGCCTTACGAGTTTCCTTTGTTGTCTTTCTTCCTTTTCTGTTTTATTGGTTTCCAATTTTAATCTTGTACTTTGTTCTACATATTTTTATTCAGTTTTGTTGCATTTTCATCTCTTCTTTATGTGGAAACATACATCACTTATTCTTTTCTCTGATACAAGCACTTAAAATTATTTTGCTTTCCATGGGTTCACTGAGTAGCTGCATCTATTGCACATTTTCACATTTCCTTCATTTTCTAATGTTTTCTAATTGCTCTTGTGATTTTTTTTATTTGAAAACAGTTATTTTGAAGTGTGGCCCTTAATATTTTAGCATTTCAATGTTTTCTAGACATCTGGTATCATGTATTTCTTCTTTAATTCTGTATAGTTCATGAATAAAATATGGATAATTTTAGTTTTTTACTATTGTGGGTAATGTTTAATAGCCCAGCATATGGCTATCTTGCTGAATGTTTAATGTGCATTTATAAAGAATGTACATTTGGCAGTTGTTGGCTGGAGTGTCTTATAAATACCAAATAGGTAATGTTGGTTAACGTATCATTCAACATTTTGTTATCCTCCTGAATTTTTGGCCAATTGTTCTATAAATGATTAGGAAAGGACTTCTAAAATCTATGATTGTGGATTTGTCATTTTGTTAATTTTGTTTTGTCATATTCTTCATGTGGTTTAGAGTTCTGTAATTGTAGACATAGTATAGTAGTTCCCCTCATCCCCAGGGGATGCACTCCAAGACCCCCAGGGAATGACCGAAACCATGGATAGTCCTAAACCTGATTGCCATGAACCAGGACACATTTCTGTTTATGTATTATACCTACAAATGTAATGCCTTTTTCTTCTTACCTAAGCACTTATCATGCACTGTGGCTATAAATTTAGGTTGTAGTGCCACAGCAAAACTAGCATAAATTTCTTTTTTCCTCTCCACAATTTCACGGATGGAAGATTTGTTCTTACCATAGGTCTTAGGAACCTCAACATATGATTTTTTTTCTTTCCTTATTAAAACTAGAACTTACTATTTCACTTAAAGGAAGCACTATATGGCTTCTCTTTGGCATATCAGAAGTGCCAGCATCACCGTTCTTGAGCTTAGAGGCCATTGTTAACTAAAATAAGGGTTCCAGAACAGAGCACTGAAGTACCATGACAGTGGATCTGATAACTAAAATGGGTACTAATGACTGACAGGGTAGCACAGACAGTGCAAGATTCTGAACAAGTGATGATTCACATCCTAGGTGGGACAGTGCAAGGTTTTATCAGGCTATTCAGAAGGGCACACAATTTAAAACTTATGGGTTGTTTATTTCTGGATTTTCCCATGTAATATTTTCAGATCTCATTTGTGCATAACTGAAGATTAGGAAAGGAAACCATGGATAAGGGGAGACTACTATAGTCAGATCTAGATTCTGACACTGTAATGATGGTATATAAATGACTTACATCTCTAGTATAAAGGTTATTAAACAAAATGGTTAAAAATAACTATAGTTACAATAATTTGTTAAGGGATATACAAGTTATAAAAGTACAAACAGTAGCACTAAAAATGTAAAATGGGGGCAGGAGTGACAATGTAGTATTTCTATATGTGGTCAGAGTTAAGTTGCTATCAGCTTAAAATAACCTGTTAGAAGATGTGTTATGTGAGCCTCATGGTGAGCAAAAACTTCTAGTGGAAGAAAAAAAGAGACGAATCAAAGTGTATCACTACCCAAAGAAACCACAAAGAAAGACAGTAAGAGAGGAAGAAAGAACTACAAAAGAACTAGAAAACAATTAACAAATGGCAATAGTTACTTCTTACTTATCAGTAATTACCTTGAATATAGATGGATTAAATTTTTCAGTCAAAAGATACAGAGTGGCTGAATAGATTAAAACACATGCACACACACACACACACACACACACAAGAGCCAACTATCTGCCTGCCTGCATGAGGCTCACTGCAGCTTTGCGGACACACACAGACTGAAAGTGAAGAGATGGGAAATGATATTCTATGAAAATAAAAACCAGAAGAGAACAGTGGTAGCTGAACTTGTATCAGGCATACCTTGCCTCAAAAACTGTAAGAAGAGACAAAGATCACTGTAATGGTAGTGGGTCCAATTCATTAAGAGGATCTAACAATTGTAAATATATATATGGCTAAACTGGGGGCATCTAAATATATAAAGCAGAAACTAATAGATCTGAAGGGAGAATTAGAATGTAATACCATAGTGGTATAGGACTCAATAATGTGTCAGATGAAGACACTGATACTGTGAAGCTGTCCAAGGTCACACACAGCCTGGTGCAGGAATGGGGTGAAGATCTGGGTGTGTGTGACACAGACCACGGAGCATTAGCCAGCTGTGAGATGGGCCTCCCAGAAGAGTCAGCCCAGGCAGGGCAGGGACTCCTCTCTGATTTGCAGATGAAAGAAACCACAGGACTGGTGAGCTGTTGGGTAGGAGTGAGATTTGGACAGGGCACTGGGAGTAACAGGGACAGCATTTGGTGGGCAAGGCACCTGTGCCAGGGCCTGGAGGTGGGCAAGTCTGTGGTGGACCCGGAATGGCAGGACCTGTTGAATCATGGAGGGCTTCGGAGGGCTTGGACCTAGTGTCCAGGCAGTGGGGAGCCACTGAATGTTTTTGAGCAGGCGAGTGATGTGATCCTGTCAGGGTTTAGGAAGCTGGATTGCGGAGGTGTTTTTGTAGGATCACCTGTGGTGCCAAGTGGCTCTACACACCACTGTAGCTGTGATCACATACAGAGCTGTTGCAATTTGAAGCTGCACAGAAGGAGCCAGCATCTCTGAAAAGTCCCTGAGCAAACCAACCGCATCCAGGAGAAACCAAGGTTATGAGGTGTGTAGTGTTGTCTGTGAGGTAACCATTTAGGATGGAGGAAAAAGCATTGTACGGGGAGAGGCCAGCTGGCAGCAGGAGATGAGCGGCCCTCCCACGTCATCCCCCACATCCGTGCTGGAGGGGACTCTTCAGGGTACAGCCCAGTCACAGGGTCAGGTCCCAGGGAGCAAAGTACAGGGCTGGGATCCCACAGGCCTGGTCTGAGCCACTTCCTCCACCCATTGGCTGTGTGATGTTGGGTGTGCTGCCTAACCCCTCTGAGCCTTGGGCTCCCCATCTACCAAATGGGGATAACAGCTCCTTGCTTACTGTGGAGGTTACAAGTGAATATCCCCAGGACAGCACAGGGGTGTTTTTCAAGGAGTTTGAGCTCTGAAGACAGCAGTCAGGATAGAAATCCTGCAGGGCCACAT
>CAUYRT010073181.1:0-103157 GCA_963574885.1 Lepilemur ruficaudatus
ATTGGCCAACTAAAAATATATAGAAAAAATTAGCCGGGCATGGTGGCACGTGCCTGTAGTCCCAGCTACTCGGGAGGCTGAGGCAGAAGGATTGCTTGAGCCCAGGAGTTTGAGGTTGCTGTGAGCTAGGCTGATGCCACGGCACTCTAGCCCAGGCCACAGAGTGAGACTCTGTCTCAAAAAAAAAAACAGACACTACGAGTCACAATTTTAAATTTTGCTACAGATTTTGCTGATTGGCAAAATGTATTTAAAGTCTAAATTAATTTCTTTTAGGACAGCATGACTGGACCCATGCTAATTTTCATGATAGGTCAAAAAATACATTTTTTTTCTTTAAGCATTTCACCAAAGTTGTTTGTTACCCTACTACTATACTTACTGACATTTTCCCTCTTGCTGTCTTTCACTTCTGGATAGAAATGTAGTGAACCAACAGTCGCTCAGACTCCTTCACACGCTGCTACAGACAAGGGGAGTCATCTCACCACATCCGAAAGCGGAACGTCGGAAAACCTCCCCTGCCCCCAAACCACTCTCCTGTTGGTAAGACAAGAACATTTTTAAAGGAAAGGAAAAGGGAGGCCGGAAAGCTCTGACTGGAGAGTGGGGAAGTTTCTTAACATGCCACATGGAAAGGAGACCCCAGGACCTCTTCTGTCAAGAGAAGTGGGACTGGACTGGCCCAGGTGCTAGAAAGCACCCGAAAAAGGCCACTCTGGCCCCTTCTGGACACCGCCCAGAGGCTCACAACAGAAGCAACGGCGAAATAAAACCCCGGCCCGCAAGCAATAATGATCCTGCCTAGAAAGGAGGGGGAGACACGCAGGCCATGTTTATAATTAGAATCCTCTCCAGACAGAAGGCTTTTCAGAACCCTTTGGGGAGATTTCTGAGGATCGTTAAATACCATTTTGCAAGCAACTGTTTATTGAAGCACATGCTCTTGTGACATCCTCCTGTTTCTTCACTGTGTAATTAGGAGGCTCAGAGAGCAGAATCGTTGGGTGCTTTTGCCATCCTGCTCTCCCCGTAGTCTCCTGTTGATCAAATTCCTGGTAGGAATTCAGTTAGTCAATATCAGTGGAATTTTTGTATAACATCCATTTCTCTCTTTTTTTCTTGATACTTGTTCTATATTTTAATGCACAAGACTATGAACTTAAGATCAAGAGGAATTTAAAGAAATTATACCAACTAGTGTTCCATGCAAGATAAAGCACACAAACTTCCCCTTGAAAACCATAAACAAGACTCGGAAACATTTACTGCAGCCATCTTCCCAAGACCACGCGCACAGGCGCAGGGACGGTACATTCTAACGAGCTCATCTGCATTCTGCACAGGCTCCGCATGCTCAAAGGACTTTAAAATGTTCATCATCACTTATGAGCAAGCCCTGACTCACCAAGATTTACAAGGCAATCAGCGGTTAAGTTAATTGGAGTCTAGATTTTCTAACACCTACAGAAAAATTCATGCAGTTCTGGAAAAAAAAAATACAGCCAAGGAAGCAAGCCTAAATTTATGGCATTTCTAAACGAGAGAGAAAAACAGGAAGGGAGAATAATTTTTAAAGAGTTTAAAGATGTGTTAGGACAGTATTGTTTCTTTTCCTTTCACATTTAGGTTGGATGAAGCGATACAGGGTCAGAACGGGCCTGGCAACTTCGACAACTCCAAGTGTCCGCTTGGGTCTTCTCACGGGTCTGAAACCTCCTGGGGTGGGAAAGAGTTTGAATAGTTTTGGACCAACCCCAAGGAAGACAACAGGAAGTGCATGAGGATGAAGCTTAGGGAGAAGAAACTACATGTGTGTGTCGGGGGTAGGAACAGCATTTCCATTCCTGTCTCTCTGCCCCAGAAGTCTGGACTTGCATGATTTACAGGGCGCAGCGTCCACTGTGTCCTCATAGTTATAGAAGGTAAAGGACAGTCAGGCTCGCGAGGCCTTGAAACCTGGTGACAGGATTTGAAGTATTTCACTGTTACAGCGAAAGGGCAGGAGAGTGACACGGTCCCCACTGCGCCTTGACAAAGGCCGGCAGGAAAGGAGAAGAAGAGGCAGCCGTGAGAGAGGACTTGGGCAGCCTCTCCGGGACTCCAGAACAACAGGGTGGAGGTTGAGTGCTGGGAGCACCTCAGGGATGACGTCTGGAAGGATCGTCCTGCCAACAGGGAAAGGAGTAAGGTATTAAGCGGAGTGAGTTATGCCAGTGGAGGAATGCGTTATGAGATCAGTTATGTCTCGGACAGAATGAAGTTGAGGAATTGTCAGGAACATAGGAAAAGAAGTCCAGGTAGCACTTCTGAGGGTACGAAGCCCCGGGGAGAGACTGGGACTGTCAAGAGAGATGTAGGAGCCCTCGGCATATGGATTTGGGGGTCCTTGTCACGTAGACAGCGCCTGGCATGAAGGGAGGAGTCGGGGCCGTCAGGGGAAAGAAGGCAGAGAGAGGTCGCGAGGACCAAAGGCAGACCCGAGGAATGTCTGCACTGGGCAGGGGTAGGGCGCATAGTAAGGACATAGAGGAGAACAGAGGCTGTAGCGTAGCAATAGCCAAGACAAAAGTCAATTTCAAGGAGGGACCGACCAGGTGTCAATCACGTGGAAGGCAGCCGATGGCCGTCAGCGACTCAGAGAGTGGGTTTAACGCGGTGGAAGAGGAGCAAGTCAGACCAGTGAAAGTTTAAGATGGCACCAGATGAAGAGGAAATGGACGATGTAAACATAGGCTATTTTTGCAACAAGTTTGCTCCTAGAGAAGAGGATGGAGGAAGCCGCGGTTGGAGGATGCAGGCGGGTTCAGGAAAGGGGGTTTGCAGACTGAAGGGAGGGAGCTGATGCTGAGGTGAGGGATGGGAAACGTGAGCGAGCGGGGCTGTGATACGGGCTGGGTTCAGGAGATCCTGGAAGAAAGTAGGACCAAGACAAGGAGGAGGGGCCCTCGTTCCTCCAGGACTCGGGGAAGGAGAACAGGACACAGGCTACGAGGAATATCGAGATGAAGAGGAAGGACGTTGAAGGTGCCCCCGGAAGATGAAGTGAAGCTGCACTTCCAATCTATTTTTACTATGCTTTAGTGGTAACAATAGCGACGGTATTTTATTTAAAAAAATCCATCATTCTTAGAGGACTGCATTTAAAAGGCAAACAACAAAAATTGCTTTCTATGAATACATAGATTGTCATAACCCTCCCGCTGTCCTGCAAAATCAATCTGCCCAATTAGAGAAAAGATTGACCTTTCTTCAGCTACACAGACACTGCTCTGGTGGGGAATACAAAACGAACAAAACAATGATCTATGTGTTCCTGACAAAGCAAAAATTCTGCATTAGTGAGTCAAACATTTATCATAATATCAGATGGCAAAGACACATTTGCGGAAACGAGTGCTGAAATTCAAGATCCAGTCATTTTAACAAAGGAAAACATCCCGCTTGCATCAAGATCATACAGGAAGTCCCCACTTTATAGCAGCAAGTCAGCCACTCAGGAGCTAGAATCATGCCACCCGCTGAAGTCGTTGGTAGCCAATGGTCTCTAAATTCCACGGACGTCACCGTCTCAAGGAGGAGATCCACAAGTGCGTCTTTCATACACGCAATGTGGTCACCGTCGCAGAGAGCTGCGCAGGGTGAGGGGACCCACTCAGAAGTGCCCAACAGGGGAACCAGGGAGGTGATTGAGCCGGGGCGCCACGGTCGACTTAAGTCTGCCCCGTCTCTGAAGACGGAGGGGACACACAGGTGGCGGCAGTGGGAGGTGGGGGAGGCGGGAACAAAGGGGGGAAGTGAGCTGGGCAGACTGGTGGAAGAATGTGGACTATATTCTGCAGGGAATGGAACCAATAAAAGATTTAGAACTTGGGAGAAGCAGAATCAGATATCACCGCCTGATTTGTTCAAGGCATTCACTGAGCCAATGGCTCAACTGATGCCCTGCTCTTCTCCTCGCCTCTTTTTAGTGAATCTCCGCAAGACCTAAGGCAGGCGGTGTCGCCTCATTCCCGCCTTTACAACTCTGAGAGACAAGCTTCGAAGTTCTTTTATTTTTTTTTTTAATGTTGGTATCAGTTTTTTTATGACTCTTTAGAGAAGAGTGAAATGGTCTGAGAGTTGTCACTGCAGTGTCAAAGAGTGACCTAAAAGCACATCCTATGAATGGGTCGCTTTGATTTGGTCTGCTGTGTGTGTAGCAGCTGTACTTAAAACTCTATGTAAACGAGCATCCCGGCACCATGAGGGGTCCGTCGGCAGGCGGAGAGCCTGCAGCCCTTGCAGCCTGTCTGGTCAACATCAGTCTTCAGGGAGGTTAAGTTCAGCATCGATACTCGAAAAGAAGAGGATGGGTCAGTGCCAAGCCCAGCACCCTGGTTTTCCCGCTCAGCTCTTAACTGACGACTGAAGCCCCCACAGGAGCCTCCCACCGATCTGACCCAGTGCGGTTTGGAGCCTGCCTGGGAGGTCCTAGCCTTGTCTTCAGGGCGAGGCTTTCTGCTGGGCGGCACCTCGAGAGATCTCGGGTAAATCAAATTTTCCTCACCACTTTAAATTTCCAGTGATGTTTTAATACTTCAGAGATTAAAATTGTGCTTGCTCTGCCCACCAGGCTGCCCTTATTAAGGATTCTGACCATTGTTTTATTTACATACACACACACACACACACACACACACAGAGCAGCTATAAATTTCTTTAAAAAAAAAAACCCCCAACATTTTAATGTCTTTGCTTATTTTAGGCCTATTTATTGTAAGAAAAAACATCAGTTTAAACTTCCTTGGCTATCTTTTTAAAAAGAGAGCTAGGTTTTCCAAATTTTCTCTCCCAAGCTTGTAAATTCTAAATGTATGAGAGAGCGGAGTTATATATTTTTAATGTGTTTAAAATACACGGACTAGTACATGAGGATCCTTTGTATAACCCTTTTTATAGGGCTTGGCACGTATTTTTACATTGTCTTTGTTTTTACGGCATTGTCGGCCATGGTGACTGCCTGATGCCTCGTCCTTTTAAATGTAGGCAATTCCTCCATCCTGGTATCACTGCTCTGGGAACATGAGAACCGCTTTACAACGGCCCATGTTTCGACACAATTTGCAACACTACAACACCAGGAAGGTCTGTGTTTATTACGTTTCAAGATGGTCAAGCAATCCCTAATCAGTGGGGTTCAGAACCCAGAACTATTAATAGTTTTGTTTCCCAAGGAAATAGAGATTCATTTTCCCGGAATAGTCATTAATGACAGTTACAGTAGAATTCTGTGCAGAATGTCTCAATAGCAGGCAGCCTATGCACAGAGCTCTGTTAACCTAGCTGGATGCTCAACTCCAAATACTTTCCCTTATTCAGGGCATTTTTCCCGGAAAAAGTAGACCATGAGGTGAATTTTGAAGAACACGAGTGACGTAATTTTACCTCTTAGGAACCTGACTCTTGGTTACAAAGACACTCCCCACGGTGCCTGATGCAAAGGGCCTTGCTGCCAAGGTTATACATTCGAGGGAAGCCGTGTGGCACAGGGGGATGCTCGGGCTTCAGGGAGTTCAGAGTCAGATGGATTCAAACCCCAACCCAGCTGTGGCTTAAGATACTGGGACTCGACTTCACTTAATCTGAATTCCAGTTTCCTCAACTGAAAAGGGGGATGGATAATAGAACTTACCTCCCGGGCGGGTGCCAATGCCTGGGCATATCAGGGGCATGAAAAAACTAATAGTCAATATTATCAGCTGGCTGATGGCAGAGTGAACAGTAACAAAGGTGGGACCAGGGACCTTGACAATGGCTGTCATCTCTACATGTTATTTTCTCAACAGCCACGTGGCTAACTTCTTACTCTTTCCAGATCTTTGCTCAAATAGTCCCTTCTCGATGAGGCGTATGCTGACCATTCTGTTTAAAATCACACCCTACAACCTTGCATCCCAGCATTTTATGTCCTTATTTATGCCACGTGCTGCCTAACGTACTAATTTTCTTATTTATTAGTTTTTTAAATTCTTATCCTCTCTAATTACTATTATTATTACAACATAAGCTTCTCAAGGGCAGGTGTTTTGTTACGGATGCATTTTCAGCACCTTGTGAATGTGTGATATTTGATGAATGAATGAAAGAACTTCATTTAGATTTGTTTTGCGTTGAGATGCATCTTCACGGTCCTCACACGTCAGCTGCAGGGCCGGGGAGACGCCGGGCGCACGGCTCACCAGCGTCCAGAGCCAGCGGCAGGCATTCGGCTGGCGCCAACAGGCTCGCCACGTAGCGTGAGTGACGGGAGCTCTTCTGGGATGCACGCTCTTGCCTAAAATCCTTCCCACGTTACGCCCATCACGCAGCGCAGGGGAAGATGTTGGAACTTTCTACGAAAACAGGAGACGCTCGCTAAATCAACATCGCCATCAGTATGACGCTGACCAAGTTCATAATGTTCAACGGAAACCTGCTTTTTGCAATTTGTGAACAGTTTCCACATCCGCAAACTATTCGTGCCTTGTTCAAACAGATGTGTCAACATCTCACCAAAACCCCACATATCAATCAAATGGCAATGACTGGAATTTTAATCAACTACAGGAGTCCTTAAATGGAATGGAGAGGCCTCCACAGCAAAAAAGATGCTGCAAAGCTGATTATGCCTTTCAACCCTGACTGCTGAATCTTTAACATCTATCCCATCTTCTAGATTACGGCATAAACTCCACGAGAGCAAGGACTGTGTTCACATCCTGCTCCCTGCATAGTGCCTGGCACCAACAGGCACACAACACATGTTTATGGCATGAATGAACGAACTTCGGTAACTCAATACGTATTCCAAAGACCGTTTACAGAACCCAGCTGACATGGTTCAGGGACTGGACGGGAAAGACAAAGATTCTGTTCAACAGGATGGGTGACACTCGGCAGCAGCAGATATCGACAAAGTCTGACAAGTTTTATTTTTCTCAAGCTTGACGTGAGATGAGGCCAACTGTGCAATTCATCTGCTAAATAAACTCATGCCATCTCAGCCCAAATTGACAGCTAACAGAAGCAGCGTATCGAGAGGGTAAGAAATAATGGTTCCCCTGCAGTTTTTACTGGTCAAGTGACACCTGGAAGAGATGGTACAAGTCCAGGTGCACATTTTAAGAAAAAATCCTGACATGATGGTGAGTAGTCCAGAAACAAAGTCTCAAAGGTAATGATGGAGGGAACTGGGTAGCCCAAGAACATGCCCGGGATAGCCACCCAGAGCGAGAGAGCCACGTGGAACAGATCACCCACCACCTGGCCAACCTCAGCACGCCACCAAGCTGATCGTCCCAGATGCATGAGCAGCAAACGTGTGTTTTACACCCCGGGATTTTGTGATTCGCAACAATAGATAACTGATACAGAGAGAAACAGTGGAAGGTCTTTTTATCATACATAAGAGGAAGCAAAATAGTTCTTTTCCCTCAGAAGATGGGAATGGAAGAGCTGATTCAAATGGCTCTCAGAAAGAAAACTTTGTCTTTAGAAAATTGTAGCTTTATGAGAATTGCAGCCACCCATCAAACGAATAGGTTTTACTGAACTTTGAGCACGGGAACCAGGAATGGCGACCACCCCCCCCCACCACAGTTTCCCCAGGCCCAGGCTGCAGAGTCTGGGCTGATGTTGCTGAGCTTGGGAATTCACTCAGATCGGGGTCCGAGTCTGGTCTGCTTTTATATCCCTGCACATTCAGATGGCAGCACACGATCCAGCAGATGGTGGGTATACCATAAATATTCAGTAAACCAAAACTGGATGGAGCGTGCAACACTGGCCTCCAGTCCCTGAATCCAAGAGGAAAAACTGCTGAAATTGGTTCAGGAATCTTTAATTAGAGGTCACCACCAAGGCACCAGGAAGTCTGGTCCACTGTCACCAACATCCCCTCGGGAACCTTGAGGTCAGTCCATTCCTCCATCCTGCCGTCCCCATCATTCAGCCACCACTTCCTGTCTTTCAGTTGCCATCAGAAGCGAGCTCATGCACACGGGGACTCTCAAGGCTTCGTCAGTATCTACCTCGTCTCTCGCCACGCCCGCCTCGCCCTCGAGGTCCAGCGTCCCCTGCACTGACTTGCTCCGTGTTCCCACACCTCACACGCCGCTGCAGCTGCCGGGGACAGACGCACCACCTTGCTCTTTCAGCCTGGTGAACTCGATTATCCTTCAAGATTCAGATCATGTGTCATCTTCTTCAGGAAGCTGCTCCAAATTCTCGCATGGGCTCGGTTAAGGTGCTCCTCCATATTCCCCAGCACTTGGCGATACGTCCACATTATCACCTACCCTGCTAACGCGAAACTGTCTGCCGACCCCACCAGACAGTCAGTTCTTCACAGTAGAGACCTGTCGCTCATGGCTGTGAGCCCAAACGTCCGGGGCAGACACAGGAGACTTTTGCACGATCACAGAACCAAACCGGGGCTCAGACAGCTGCCCATCCCCGGGAGCGACCACACAGAGACCAGCCGTCCCCAGTCCGGAAGGGAGAGGAGAGATTCCTGGATTGCCTGGAGGACTGATTACACGGGAAGCACCTATGGTCACTTTAACCCCATAATTATAGAGTTTCACAAATCTCCATTCAGATTCTGGGAATTGGAATAGGAATTAAACACACGCACACTTTGCACTTTTACCTTCTAAACAGCTCACCTCAAAGAATAAAGCTCTTAAGGAGATAACTTTATATATGCCTTCCGTGAGCCAGGAACCTGAACTTTCAGCTCATAATTCTTAAAATCTGTCTTACCTCTGATTACATAAAGCTTTACAATTATCCTAATTAAATAGTAAGGACAGAAAATACAGAGTCTAGCAGAAAGGCAAGCAGATTTAAGCAAATATTTTAAAAAGCTATTTAATTTAAGCTCCTGAAAACAGGGCAGCACTAATAAAGACCAGGCTGAGTGTCCAGGAGAGGTAGAAGTAGAGTAATTTGAGTATGTTGTGGCACAAAAATTTAAAACGTTCACGTTTGTAATTTCTGCAGACTACTGAGAAAGCGCCCAGGAGAGCGAGCAGCGAGGGAAAAGGAAAGGCACTGATTCCAAGAGAACAAGAGCCGGCTAGGAAAGGCTTCAAGAGAAAAGTGATGGCGTTTATGTCGGGCCTTGGGCTCACGATTCCAGCCTTCTGGAACATTCTTCCTCTCAGGTGGATCCTGATGCAAGCTTAGCAGATGCCGTGTTTTAAAGATGAGTATATAGAGAGATAAAGGATGAATGATATGCCCGTGCTTCTTTTAACAAGCTCTTCACATAGCTCAGGAGCACACAGAAAGCCATCTCTCCACTATCACAGGAGTTGGGCAGCTTCTTCTCAAAGGGCCAAATAGTACTGACTTTAGGCTTCGTGGACCACATGTTTTCTGTCGTAACCACTCAACTGCCACCGTAGTAGGAGAGTAGCCACGGATATTGTGTACACGAATGAGCATGGCTATATTCCATCAAACTCTATTTACCGACACTGAAATTAGAATTTCACTCATTTTCCATATGCTGCCAAATATACTTTTAATTTTTTTCAGCCATTTAAAGATATAATAGCCACTCTTAGCCCACAGACCACGAACGAAAGGGAGCAGGCTGCTGGCCGACCTCTGCTCTACGTGGACACAAATTCCATCTCATGTTTGCCCAACACTAGCAAGACAACCTTGGAAGATTCTCAGCATTGACTATTTTGATTTGATAAAAGTAACTTTTAATTTCATAATGCAGCAGTATAAAGAAAAGCAAGCCTCACTAGGGCTACGCTGTCCCAAGCAACTCCCTGAGGAAATTTCAAGAATCAAACATAGCTTTGAATGGTTGCTAATGATTTTGGCAATGGAAGACAAGACTGTTATAAATGTCCATAACCATGAAAATTCAACTAAACTCACGAGCTCTAGAGAGAGTGCGGGAGGATGGAAGACGCATATTTCTCTTCACAGGTCATCTGTTTTCACAGCTACTTATACAGCTGGCCTGAAAATGACTTTAGTAACTTACTTATCTTGAAGGGCAGCAATTTCCTATCAGGGAGGTAGAAAGACAGAAGAAACATCCTGAATTTTTGGAATCAAAGAGTTAGTTTCCTACACGAATACTTATAAAAGCAATTTTTTTAAAACCTAGATGTTAAGAATAGCTTTCTTCCTCATGAGAAATTAATATGACTATGCCACAGGGAAGCTGAAACCTTTATAATTAATCATATTTTCCTTTTTGCTGTGGCTGCCAGGAAACTCAAGAGTCAAGTGTGTGCCCCAATTATAAAAATTATATGATTTTTCTTGTTATATTAATATTTTCCATGGTCAAAGCTTTTATTTTTCCCCACCTGTATCTTTCTATTTTTATAAGATGTTTCAAGTCCTTTGTAGAATACAAAGTGGTACCAATTAACTAACTCTCCAATCTTAGTAGTTCTCCAATCCTGTATTTTTACTCAATACTCAACATTGGTATTTTTACCCAGAAGCACAGTAAACCATGTTAGCAATATACACATATTAAGATGAGCCAAAGCATTTCTTTCAAATATCCTGTTTTTCAAGGGTGTCTTCACTTCTCCATATGTTTCTGTTCTTCATCTGGCTGTCAGTTTTTTGTTGCCATGGCACTTAGCATTTACACAAACAATAAAAAGCAAGGGAACAATTCCCGCCCACTTGTCAACTATTACTTGGAATTTCAGGCCGAGTGGTGTGTGATTGATTCCAACTTGATGCACCCAGAGATGGTGAGAGGAGACAGCCTCGAGTCATTTATTCCGGATCATTTTGAAAGTAGAAGCCTCATTTTTTAATACCTAGGGGAGTGCAGTGAGCTAAAGGTATCAGATTTTTTTCCTGCTGATTCAGTTAACAGGTATTAATTGAGCACTTGCTACATGTCATACATAAAATGCAAAATTAACCGACCAGAGTCTATATAAAATTTTGAGTCACTTTCCTGTAAACAGGAAATCAATTTTTAAACAGCAGAGTGGGTGAGAGAGAGGACGACAGTAACGACACCGAGTACTGGCCATCCATCGCCGTCCCTGCCGTCTGTTGCAGTTTGGGTGTACGACAAAGACTTGTTGTTTCAGACAGCATTATTTACAATATAAGGCAAATCAGACAGGAACGACACCGAATGTGTAATCTATCTACGTGTAATGTGCTGATTACACAGTGAATCATACCTGCTTCTTCAAGGAAATCTAGCAAAGCTGCTATCTTACATGCTTAAAAAAAGGCAAAAGCATCCTTCTTTTTAAAATGTACCCTACTTAGCTTTTCACTAGCTCACCGAGGTACCTGTGAGAGTCGGGAGTGGTCCACGCAGGCCAGGGAATGGTGTCTAGGAGCCAGGCCTGGGTTGGATCCCCAGCTCTGTCACACACTAGTGGGGTTACTTTGGCCAAATGGTTTAGCCTCCCTGCACTTCGTTTTTAAAATGAGGGGACTATGATGTCCTTCCTAGCATTGCTGTGGAGAGGAAAAGGGGAAAAAATAAAGTGCTTAGAAATGTTGTATAGTGAAACAACTGAGGGCAAGGGTCTGGCATCAGAGTTCTGGATTCGAATTCTAGCTCTCTCCCCCATTCAGTGCACACCCATGAGCATGGACCTACCATCCTTGTGTCTCAGTTTCCCCACCTCTACCAGGAGGACACTAGTTGCATCTACCTTGTTGGGTTATGGTGAGGAGGAGATGATAGATTCAAAGTGCTTGGCATGTCATGAGCACTGATCCGTGTTAACTATTGTTAGAATAATGTCTGGCACACTGCAGGTACTAGTTAACACTAACAGTAGGGGACAGACTGGGAAGGTTTAGGGACCATACATCACAGGTACAAAGGTCATAGAAATCATTCAGTCTTATCTTTCGTTTCACAGATGGGGAAGCGAAGGACTAAACAAAGCCACAGGATGTCTCCTTCCCAACGCCCTTCAGCTCTGGAGGCAGAGCGTGGACTGCAACCCGGGTCTTTGGGCTTCCAGTCCAACGGTGCTGGCCTGAAACCTTGCTGTAGACTTCGTCTTCCCGTCTCCAGGGGTGACCGTATTTGTAATGGAAACCAGTTGTTCATGACTAGTCTCCAAAAGGAAAGAAAGGAGGTCAGGATTTGGGGGTCAGAGCAAAGAAACAGGATTGCACACTGCTCCTCAGTACACGGAACATGTGTCTGGAAGGCATCAGGGTTTAATTTTTGGTGAAACTGGCCAACGGTTTATAAATTAAAAATATACTCATAGAAAATAAGAATGACTTTGGGGAATAATACACTGATCAATTATGCCTTGGGACGGGGCCAGTTGATGGCGTCATTAATCAAACAAAACAGCCCAATTTTTTTTCTTTTTTTTTTTTTTGAGACAGAGTCTCACTCTGTTGCCCAGGCTAGAAGTGCTGTGGCGTCGGCCTAGCTCACAGCAACCTCCAACTCCTGGGCTCAAGCGATCCTCCTGCCTCAGCCTCCCGAGTAGGTGGGACTACAGGCATGCGCCACCATGCCTGGCTAATTTTTTCTATTTTTGGTAGAGACGGGGTCTCGCTCTTGCTTAGGCTGGTCTCGAACTCCTGAGCTCAAATGATCCACGCGCCTCGGCCTTCTCGAGTGTTAGGATTACAGGCGTGAGCCACTGGGCCTGGCCCCAATTTTTTGATTAAGAGAAAATTTACCTAGAGACTAAAGGGACTAATTTAGTAAGGTTTTTGATTGGGGGCAGGGAAAGACGTTCTCTTGGATGAGTTTCTCCTTAACAGGTATTTTTAAAAATGAGTTCGGCGATATGATCATTGCTAAAAAACTTTAAAGGAAGAAACTATTCAGCGTACTTAGTTCAACACTCTCCTTCTACCAATGAGAAATAGGAACAAAGAGAGCAAGTGGCCGGCTCAGAGTGACTTGGCTAGTTTAGTTCAGGACCTGTAGTAGGTTAATGGCTTAAAGTGTATGCCTTAAATGAAGGGTAGAGATGAACAGGAGAAGTGTAATGATCTTGTCTACATGATTGCAAAAGTACCCATCCCCGTTCACTGAGCTTATAAGATGCCAGACAACACACTAAGTGGATTCATATACCTTTATTCCTCACAAATCAATTACTTGGGTACCATTATTTGGCCATTTTACAGATGAGGAAATAGAGGTTTAGGGAAGGACGTGAGTGACATTAATACTTGTACCAACACCATTGCTGTGGTCACCGTTTTCTGAGCATGCATCATGCACCAGCTAAATGCACTAGTAGCTTTGTAAGTATATTAGCTCATTTAATCCTTACAGCAACCTTATAAAGTCAGTCCTACAGATAATCCTCATTTCATAGATGAAAAAGGCAAAACAGAGAATAAAGTTAAAAAACTGGCCCCAGGTCACCTAGGTGGGAAGTGTCTGAGCCAGGAGATGAAGCAGGGGCTCTGTAGTTAACATCTTTGAACATAATAAGCACAGGAAGACAAACACCGCACGATCTCACTTACATGTGGAATCTAAAAAAGGCAAATTCATAGAAATAGAGAGTAGGATGGAGGTTACTGAAGGCTGGGGCGGAGGTGAGGGGCGGACGTGGAAAGGGGGAATGTCAGTCAAAGCTACAAAATTTCAGTTAAGCAGGACGAATAGGGCCTAGAGATCTCACTGTTAATAATAATGTATATTTCAAAACTGGTACAAGAGTAGCTTTTAAATGTTCTCTTCGCAAAGAAATAAGCACGTGAGGTGATAGATACGATAAGGAACCTGATCTAACCATTCTGCAGTGTTTACCTAGATCGCAATATCACATTGCACCCCACGAGTGTATACAATTATTATTTGTTCAGTTAAAAATAAAATAAAAATCTTTTTTACGAAAAAGAATACTCAGTAGGAAGAGAAAATGCAAAGAAAAGTCTCCATTTGCAAATCTTTGACTTTTCCAGAAGTAAAGACGCAGCCTGACAGATCTCTCTCCCTTTCTCTCTCTCTCTCTCTCTCCATGTACACCCACACCACACTCTCACACATGCATACACATATATACACATACATACTCACGCACACGCATAGGTATGCACATGCACACAAACACATGTGCATGTAGACCTTAAGGAAATTACACGGATGATGGAAGCGGAATCCTAGGCATTTCTGTGGCTAACAGAACCCTGAGCTGAGCTAGAGGAAGAACTGGACAGTAATTTCTGACCCAGGACAGTAATTTCTGCTCTGATTGTGCGAAAGCTCACTATTTTAGTATCTCACAGAGGAAGCAACATGCTCATTGTCTGGAATAACGTGCAGTCAGGCACAAAAAGCGTGTGGCTAAAGTGCCTGAACCACTCAGGAACAAAGAGACTGGGTGGGTTAAAGAGGGGTAAGAAAGAAGAAAGTTGAGGGGAAAACCGCATTGATTTAATTCCATAGACGGAAAAGTGTAACAGAACAACATAAACAGCTGTCTAGGGACATTTGTATTTTTTAAAAAAATTTAGACTGATGAGGACTTCATTCTGCTCTACACGAAAGGCAGTTTTCCAGTCACGGTAACAACGTATCATCAAACGTCTGCTGAGAAATCTGTTGAGGGAGTCTGGGAAATCTTGCTGAATGAATGAACGGGTAGGCCAGGTAGGAATCATTTCTTATTTTTCTATAAAGCATTCAATCCATTGTTAATATTTCATCCTGGCAAATTTAGCCAGCCTAACAGTTGGGCCGTCTAAAACCATGGCCCCCAAAATCAAACCACCAACAAGTATGACATGAAATGGACATTCTCGACTGAATACGTTATTTTGTCTTCCAGCTGCTTACATACAGAAGCTCTGTGTTTACCTGACTTTTTGGAAAGGCAAACCCATCGCTTTTCTTCATGAATATTTTCTGATCAACCGTAAAAGACTACCAGACACTCATTTGTTGATTAAGTGACCATTTAATAAAACACCGGGTAGCTGCAGCACCTGCAACTCAAGTTGCAAGTTTCTTTTCGGGAAGATACATGAGCAAAGGGGCCTGTTGACTGTCACGGGGAGAGGAGGTCAAAGCCATCACTCAAGGTCAACACTAAGTTAGAGCCATGAGACATGGCAGCTGCCAATCACTCTGGCTGTGATTTTCTAGCAAAGCTCTTTGTTTTCCATTCCTGCTGACGAGTGCCCTTCACTTTCCACGGTAACTCCGCCTCCTACTGGAAAACAGGAAAAAACCACTCAAGTTCTTTCTTACATAAGGTGTTTTTTTTGCGGCAGATCCAGAACTCAAAGAGCCTTGATGCGTTCTTATCAATTCCACTAAACGTCAAGGGCAGGAAATAAAAATATTTTTCTCTTCCGACTCAAATACAATACCCCTTTGTGAAGCTGCTAAAAATGTAGAAGTAGAAAATCTGGGAAAATTTTCAGGTGGGAGATATGCATCAAAATATTTCGCTTTGCTAAAAATATCTCTAAGTTTTTCTTAGCATTCCAACCCACAGCACACTGAAATTCAGTACAGTGAACAAAATCGGTTCTACCCTGCATTGGCAGTAACTCTGAGGTTGTACAAAGGCGTCAAAGTAACCTGTCCTGTGACACTGAAGTCCCCATCGGCACTTTGCCAGCTTGGAGCGGTTGTTTTCAGAATGGAAAAAGGAAAAACAGAAAAGGGAAGAGAGATCAATGCAAATTACTGCATCGTCATCACCTGGCAACTGGAGTTTAGATCAAGGACCCAAGAGGGAACTTAGGCAAGGTGGGGAGTCCCTGGAGGCTAAACCCATGACAGCCAAGCTTGTGTCGTCCTCAGAAGCTGCCCCGGCACAGAAAAATGAGGAAGCACAACCATCCTAATGGCAGCAGGGCGGTCCCAGTGTTCGGATAGATATGGCGGCAACAGAAGACGTGTGTGGCCCAGGGCAGGCTCCAACGCGATAGGTGCACCGCAGTGGAGACAGGAGGGGAAAGGTGAGAAGAAAAGAAAACCCTGGCCTCGCACGGGGAGGAGGCCGAGTGCAGTGGAGTAACTCGGTAAGTAGGTAACAGAGTAACTAGGTAATCAGGTAACAGAATAACTAGGTAACTGGGTAAGAGAAGGGCTATACAACTAGGTAACAGAACAGCTAGATAACTAGGCAACAGAATAACTAGGTAACTAGGTAACAGAACGGCTAGGTAATCAGGTAACAGAATAACTAGGTTACTGGGTAAGAGAACGGCTAGGTAACTAGGTAACAGAACAACTAGGTAATCAGGTAACAGAATAACTAGGCAACTGGGTAAGAGAACGGCTAGGTGACTAGGTAACAGAACAGCTAGGTAACTAGGTAACAGAACGGCTAGGTAACTAGGTAACAGAACAACTAGGTAACTACGTAACAGAACAACTATAGGTAACAGAATAACTAGGCAACTAAGTAACAGAATAACTAGGTAATCGGGTAACAGAATAACTAGGTAACTGGGTAAGAGAATGGCTAGGTAACTAGGTAACAGAACAGCTAGGTAACTAGGTAACAGAATAACTAGGTAACTAGGTAACAGAACGGCTAGGTAACTAGGTAACAGAACAGCTGGTTAACTAGATAACAGAATAACTAGGTAACAGAACAGCTAGGTAACTAGGTAACAGAATAACTAGGTAACAGAACAGCTAGGTAACAGAATAAGTAGGTAACAGAACAGCTAGGTAACTAGGTAACAGAATAACTAGGTAGCTAGGTAACAGAATAACTAGGTAACAGAACGGCTAGGTAACTAGGTAACAGAATAACTAGGTAACAGAATGACTAGGTAATCAGGTAACAGAATAACTAGGCAACTGGGTAAGAGAATGGTTAGGTAACTAGGTAACAGAACAGCTAGGTAACTAGGTAAAAGAACAGCTAGGTAACTAGGTAACAGAATAACTAGGTAGCTAGGTAACAGAATAACTAGGTAACTAGGTAACAGAACAGCTAGGTAACTAGGTAACAGAATAGGTAACTAGGCAACAGAACAGCTAGGTAACTAGGTAACTAGGTAACAGAACGGCTAGGTAACTAGGCAACAGAACAGCTAGGTAACTAGGTAACAAAACAGCTAGGTAACTAGGTAACAGAATAATTAGGTAACAGAACAGCTAGGTAACTAGGTAACAGAACAGCTAGGTAACTAGGTAACAGAATAACTAGGTAACAGAACGGCTAGGTAACTAGGTAACCGAATAACTAGGTAACTAGGTAACCGAATAACTAGGTAACTAGGTAACAGAACGGGTAGGTAACTAGGTAACAGAACAGCTAGAGAGCCACTGGGCACCCACAGGCCCTGGGCTGTTCTCTCCTCTGCAGGCACCTTCTTGCCACATCAGAGCTCCTGGAGCCGACTGCTCCCCTGCAGCAGGAGTGGAAAATAGATCACAGCTACGTTTTCTTCAAGTCCTGCCAAGAAAAACCTTTCAGGGTTAAGAACACAAAACGCTCCAAATATCTTGCTACTGAGGTTCTTTTTGAAAAGTTTCTGTGTACATGCACACCCACACACACACAGAAGAAAATTCACTTGTATTCACAGGGTTCGAGCATGTTCACAGCCTTTGAAGGAGTTGCTATGTCCTTAAACTCTTTCAACAGCTCTGTTTGTTCTAAAAAGGGTCACAGCTTTATTTAATTGCAGTTTATCTTTCAGTTGGCCCATTGCAAGCCAAAGAAAAACACTAAAGCATCCAGCATAATTGTGGGTCGAAGCTGAGGAGGCTCAGGGGCAAGGAAGGGGAGTGTGACATACAAGACCAAGAGGTCGCCATGTCACCCTGCAGGAAAGCATGCCCACAGGCCGAGAGGTTGAATTTCAGATAAAAATGTAGAAGTCAACATCTAAAGAAGGAAGATTTTCATGGCAGGCTTGTTAGCATGCCCCCAAATCTGTCACTCACGCAAAGAAAGCAAAAACCAAAAACCAATGAGGGTCTGCAGAATGATGGGTGAAGTGACCATTCACTGAAGACACAGTAACATCTTTCTACCAAGTGATAAAAACCTATCACAGAATGCTCTCCATAGAAGCATAACACAGAGACGCCTTTGTTTTTCTATCAGAAACCCGGCCAAGCTGTCAGAGCCCTCAGTGTCGTGCTGCTCTGGGGCTCACGGGCCGGACGAGGTTGCTGAGACCTGGATGGAAGAACTAAGACAGTGACCACGCGTTGCTCCAGCAATGGCGCTCATGGCGCAGACACGGCCGCAGACGGCATGGCAGCCTGCATCCTGGTGCACAGAGACACAGGAGAGAGCTTCACTTTGGGCAAAAATGGGCCTGAAGTTTAGTTGTCATATATGATAAACTTGGCCTGAGTAAATTTCATGAAAAATCCAACTTTCTTAAACACAAGTTCTATTAGGGTCAAAACACTATTTTTACAGGTGCTCAAAGATGTCCCTAACAACACACGCAAACATGTTTCATATATTTTATATTTAAATCTATAAATAGGAGTTAATACATTTCTATTAAGCATACATAAAATATATATGTATATTTATAATATAAACTAAATACCTTTAGCTGAGTTAGACACTCTGTGCCTTGAAAGACACGAGCTGTCTTAGGAACAAATACTCCTTACTGGGGAAGAAAGTGCTGGCTCTACCAATAGAATTAACACCCACATCCCTTAGACTTAGTTCCATGTGTTACTTTCTTCCCCACAAATCACACATTTTGTGCTTTCATCAAACCAACACATTATTCACCGAAAAACGTGTTGATGATAAGAAAGATGGGCAATTACTTATTGCTTGAAAGTGAACAGATCCCTTGACTGTCATATATGGTCATCAGTTTTGCCACCATCAAAACAGATCATTCTTTAAAAATGATGTGAGGGCTGTTTGATCCTTTGTTTAGTTCTTATTTTCAATGCATTGGAGTGATTGTTACAAGCACCATACAGCACATTTTCTCTCTTACCGTTACACTAACGCACCGATGCAAGACCGTCCTCTGACTTGAGGAAAGACCTAGATCAGGTTCTTCACAGTATAAGACAATGTAAGCTGCCGTGATGGGCTGGCTTTCTGGAAGCAACTGAGGTATCAATGTAGAATACACCTTAAAAATATTTGTTTTAAGGAGATGGAGGAAGATAGAAACAAGGAAAAAAGGTCAACCTCACGAAGCAGGTAGCACAGGCTATTTAAAGGCAAACAAAAAAAAAAAATCAGAACAAAAAAGATGCTCAGTTGCTAAACAGTTTTCTCTTTCTTTCTTTCTAACAAGTCTACTTATATCAATCTTTCTCTTAGGTGATTTTTTTCTTCCTACAAGTGTTTAGTGCCAAATACATCTATTTAAATTTTTTTAGTACTCAATTACCTTGAGTGAATAATTTGAAAGCAGAAACCTCCTGCCAATAGTAATTTCTCAGAAAAAATTATGTATGTACACACACACACATCCAGAGATTCTCTAAGCTTTTCCATTCTACTCCTAAAAGCAAACTGTAGCAGCAGCACTGTAAATAACATCACTAAATTGGAAACTTCTGAGGCTGGCTGGTTTTTCTGGGAGTGAAAAATTGAAACAGCGATGAGGACGATGAAATGAGATTCTATCAGAAAAAGACTCCGGCAGATTCAGGGCTAGGGAACATTCTAGGACGTGCAATGAGAGGAGGTCTCGCCACAGCAGACCTCGGCCTGGCGCAGAGCGGGCGAGGCAGCCGGCACACACAGACCTGCTCCAGACCGCGGCTCGCGCCACAGCTACGGCTGAGGTCGGGAGGGGCGGGGAAAACGCAGTGAGTTTTCGAGCTGTGTCCTGTATCTGCAGGGACGTGCCAACAACAGCCAGGGGGCTGTTTACCACAGTCGTCCCTGCGCGTACCGCAGGCAGGCCGTGGGGACCACTGCCAAAGCCTATGAGGGACTCCGACAGAAGGAACTGGACACAGTCGTGTAAAACACGGCCCGGTCGTTCCATCAGCTCTGTGTCTTCACAGAGGGCTGCCATGGAAGAAAGAACTGCTTACAGAAAACAGAGACCCAAGGAACTAATCCAGCCACTGGAATGACGGCAGAACAAAAATTAATTATTCCATTTCATAATTCACACTGGTGGCTTATCGGGTCAGGGCCACGAGACATCTGGGAAAGAGCTGCCACTGAAAACAGATCTGGCGAAGGTGAGTGAAGGGCGTCCAGGGCAGGTGCGACTGAGGATCTCCAAAGTCAAGAAAGGAGTCACCAAATTAAAACATCTGAATGTTCTACAGACTGGCAAAACCAGAGGGAAATCAGCAGCTCACACAGACCCTTGTCTTTCCAGCGGTGGGGGCTCCAGGCTCCAAACACAAGCTCACCTGCCCCGGCAGTGCCAAGACCTGGAAAGAGAGGAGGACTCCGCAGGAGCCCAGCCTTCCTCAGTCCACACTCTCAGGGCTGGGCTTTGGGACTCCTGGGGGTCTAATAAGCTATGGCTCTTACTTTATCATATAGCAACTGCTTTTGTCCTCTCCTGCCTTTACCACCTACCCATGCTCCCTTACGCTTCGGGGGTTGATCAGACAATCACTGCGTTGTGTTTCCTTCCAGTTCCACGGTTCAGCCCAATGCCCACGCCCATGTGCCCTCTACTGCCTTTACACTGCCACAGGGTTGGGGTATGCATGCCGCTCTGCACACACAGAACTCCCTCCCAACTGCCTCACCCTCACCCCCTGCTGGGAGCCAAATTTGAAAACCTTATCCTCCCAGGTCCACTCAACATTCCTTTTTTTTTTTTTAAGAGACAAAGTCTTGCTCTGCTGCCCAGGCTGGAGCGCAGTGGCACGATCATAGCTCATGGCAGCCTCGAACTGCAATCCTCTGCCTCGGCCTCCCCAGTCGCTGGGACTACAGGCATGAGCCACCGTGCCCAGCTAACATAGCAACTGTGTTCATGGAGCCACTGAATTCATAGTGCCCAACAGCCTTCTAGATTCAACTGCAGCGTCCACGACGAGGACTATGGATGTTTGTTCCAACACTGACTATCCAATGTTTGCTTTCGTACCTGGCATGGAGTAGGAATGCAATAACTATTTGCTAGGAGATTGGAAGTCACCTTATTTTATTCTGAATTCTATTTTATTCTTTTATTCTCAAATTATTCTCTCTACCGGACAAAGGAAGGTTTATAAGTCACTAAAATCATGGTTTCAGAGAATTATTGGACCCAAGAGATAGGGCCAAAATCTCAGAGTCCCAAATTCATCCTAATAACCAATGTTCTTCTTCCTCCTTTCCCAGCTCCTGCTTTTCCTCTTCGTATCTTGAGCCACAGGACAGGAAATAATCTAGGCTCTTTATCTATATTAATTTGCTCTTCATAAAAACCACATAAGGTAGTTCCTATAGCATGCCCATTTTATAGACAAGGAAAACAGAGGCCTCAAGTAATTAAATAACCTGGCAAACAGCACACAACTAAGAAGCTGCAAATCCAGGATTTAAACTTGGGCCATGTAACCCTAGAATGTTGGCTCCTAACCACCAGATGATGATTCCTGTTAAGGCGGCCAACACAGGGCTATGAGGAATCGTGTCTTGGCCACTCAGTAAGTGAGTGCCTCCTAAACACCAGGTGCTGAAAATTCCCCCAACATCCCTGGACAGACACTGTTCCCGTGTAGCCAACATTCCTGTTGCTTTCCTACCTGCCACGCGTCCTATCTCCCCAAGAGCACGCCTGCTGAATCCGTTAGACAAGGGAACTCCGTAAGGGTGGGTTCTTTTCCCATATCTTTATCTTTTAAACTTTCTTATTACAGAAAACAATCACTATTCCTCTCGGCAGTACTTGGGACTCTAGCAAGGACCAGTTGGGAACATGCAAACGCCTGGAACGGCACACTGATTATAGAAGCAAACAGGAATGGGGAAATGGTCCAGGGGTGTCAGGAAGTCCCTTTCTGCTCTTTTGTGAGATTGAGGAGACACACTGGCAACTGTTCCAGCCCTGCTTGACAGTTGGAAGGTAAGCCGTCAGGACGGCGGCACATTCTCTCCCCTTCCTCGCTTGGGATGGTCTTCCAGGCTGGAAGCATCAAGGCTGCCCCGGCGTCTTCTACACCCCTCGCCCAGAGCACCAGGGGAGTGGCACCTCCTCCAGGCAGCACCCGAGTGCAAGGCTTCGACCCCACACCGTGTGCACCCACCCGTGCAGGGCAGAACTGTCCCCTTGTCCCCGGGCTGCTGAGTCAGCCTCACGGGCTCAGCCGGAGAGAATCTCCAGACTCCTGAGACGCTTGGTCTCTTCAGCACTGTGAAGGAAACAGCGGTCGTTCAGTGGGAGAATAAGAACGAGGCGCTGGTGGAACAAAGGTGATAAAAACAGACTTTCCGACTCCACGACGATGAGTCACTTTGCCGTGGGGATTCGCTAGGCTCCGATTCAGCTGGGTTTGCAACCCAGCCTCACAAATTCCGCTAAGGGAAATTTCTTTCCCCTAGACAGCTGGTGCCACTAAGTGCTCCGTGTTCAGACAGGTCTGACGGGGTTTTATTAGAGAATTGTCCAAAAATGTCCCCATCCCCCCCAGTCTGAGATAAATCCTGCTCAGAAGGACAGGACGGTGTGGGCCAGGAGGAGAAGCAGCCTTGAGCCCGGACTCGCCGCCTCTTCTCTGCTCCCAGTTTTCTCCTGGCGTCTCTCCCTCCTCGTTTTAAGAAATAGAGATTTTTAGAAGGCAGAAGGGTAGTAGGATCAAGAGGGGACTATGAGCGGGGCCGGGTGACCAGCACCTGCTGTGTACGCAGTCACATGTCCCCAGGGCACCGCGGCTGCGGAGGGACAGTGCGCTGTTGGAACAGATTGTTAAGACATGACAGAGTTGCTCCTCATCCACAGAATTCTTGAAAAATCCTCCTTATTGTCACTAAACGAACATAGCCATGTGTCTTCCACCACACTCCAAAAGTTAAAAAACAACGCTTTCCTTAGAGAATTTTTAAGAAGCTTAATCAAAAGCAACAGGTGGTAAAGACATCAGGGAACACGGTGGATCCAAAGGAACGTGATTGTGGTGTTAGTTCAGCCACGCCACTAACTGCACAAAAAAGTGACTTCTTTTTTAAACCACGTGCTAACATCTAGCTAGCTTCCTTCCTTTTCTCGGGGACATCCGGAAGCGAGCACTTTCTGCACAATGCGTTTTCCTTACCTTCACACAGCCGCCCGGGCGCACGGCAGGGCCATCTCTCCTGCCTGCGGCAAGCCAGCGCCACCGGCAGCCCGATGGCTCACGTTCCCTATCCCAGCCGCCCCTGGCCAGCCCGGCTCTGACCTCAACGCTGCAGGAGCCGAAATGCCGACGCAGGGACAGGAACGGGCTGGAGAGAGCCGATTGCCACACCACCCGGCGGGAGGCGGGGAATGCGGCTCCCTCCGAGGAAGGGACGCCTCGCAGGGGCTGGGGACGCCCGGACGGATGCTGCAGCACAGCTCTGCCACAGCCGCGAGCGCACAGTAGTAGGCTTGCAATGCTCTCAGTAAACCTGGATCTGGAGGAAGCACCCGCGTGGGACCCGAGGGACAAGAACTCAAGTCCCAACTCCGGAAGGAGGAGCCCGGGGCAAGTCCCTGCTTTCCGAGTGCTCGTTTCCTTGTTTGTGAAATAAGCATGTTTCAAAAATAAATCTCTACGTGGCTTTCAGTTGTGAAATTCTAAGGCCGTCATAATACTCATGAGCATAATAAATATTAACAACAAGCACAGCCACAATTTACTGAAAACATACCAGGTACCATCCACCGTGTTAGGTGCTTTACGTAAATCATTTCATTTCATCCCGCGGTGCTGAGGGGAGACGCACCAACCCCACTTTGCAGATGAGGGAGCTGGCTAACTCAATCCGCAGAGCCCCATGAAAACGAAGGATCATCACGTCCATTCAGTGTTTTGAATTTAAATGGAAGCATTTAATCTTTGTGCCTGAAATTGAGATGGCATCTGACAATGGGATGTCTGTGCCGTTGGGTGATCAATGTGTTTATGGTCCTCTGCCGGTGTAATTCTGAGAATACAGTATTTATGGTTATGGCTGCTCCTGCTACTGCAAAATCCATTTTCCACCTGTTGTTTTTTATTTTCCCTCCCTAAAGGACATGAAATATTTCTTTGTGCAGATTTTAAAAACAGGATCCTGAAATTATGTGAGCAGAAACATCGTGTGTGGAGTTATCATCTGGAATTTTCAAATGCTATAAAACACAGTGTTTACAATCAGTTCATCATTTATAAAAGTTTATTAGAGTGTTATGCCAAGTGACTCCCTGGTATCCTGCTATTTATTGATCCCAATACATCAAATGGTAGGTTGACGTTTAATATTTATTAACAACGTCTGCATTTCCTTTCCTGCTTCATAATTTCTTTGAATTATGCTCTTATATCTTTATTGTCATTCATTCAACTTTTAAGTAGACTTTTTATTTTAGATAGTTTTTAGATTTACAGAAAGTCACAAAAGTAATACAGAGTTTCAGTATAACTTACACCTTGTATCTTACATTTCTGTGGTCCATTTATCACAATTAATGAACAAACATTGGTATACTGCTATTAACTAAATGTAGTGTTTTATTGGGATTTCATTCATTTTTCCCTAATGTACTTTTGTGTTCTAAGACCCTGTCCAGGATATTTTGTGTTTACTTATTATGTATTCTCAGCTTCCTCTGGACTTTCCTTGTTTCTCAGATTTGCCTCGTTTTTGATGATCTGCACAGTCTAAAGAATATTGGTCAGGTATTTTCTAGAATGTCCCTCAATATGGGTTTGTCTGATATTTTTTTCATGGCTTGCCTGGGATTAGGAATTTTTGTGAAGAAGACTGCTTAGGTAAAGTACGCTGCTCCTAACGTTATCTCAATTATCCTATTTTTTAAAAATTTATGTTTACGTTAAACCACAACTTTAAACTGAAGGAAGCTAAATTTTAGAAAAGGTAAATATCAATTTATTTACTTGGGAATCCGGTATTTTATACTGTGGACAGAATGACAGAGAGAGAAACCAATTTTTTTTTTTTTTTTGAGAGAAACCAATTTTTGCACCCGTTTGAGATGAGGGTAGACCAAAGATTCTAGCAGGAAACCAGCTAATTACAAGAGAGGTGTCTAGCAAGTTCTTTTGAAATGCTTGCCAAGACAAGCTTCCTATAAAAACAATCTCAGAGGAGGCACGTTTTGGGAGAAGTGCTGGTTCAGCTTAGCTTGGTCTCCTGTTTCCTATGATGCTGTCAAATATTTGATGAAATTTTTTCCTGTTGCCTAAAGATAGAATCCCTACACACGTGGGTTGGGAGTTCATGCTAAGAATTAGTTACACAGAAGTTTCTTCTTTGGGGAAGCTATAACTATGAAAAAAAAGAAGTAAGACTTAGGCTGAAATATCTTGCTATTATTTATTTTTTCCTCACAGTTCCTAATTGAAGGTCTATTCCTAAGGGGAAAAAGCGAGGAACTGATGTAATGTTGCAAATGAAGGATAAAGGAGAACAAGGGGCTTCTTTCTGCAAAGAATGGCATTTTTTTTTCAGGAACAGGAAAGGAAAAAGAAAGAAAACCTAAAGGAGGGGGGAAAGCTTCACAGCACGGCTATATTGCTATACATAACCTTCCACCTCTGTAGAGACACAAAATAGTCACGGAAACAAGCTTGGAAAAATAATTTGTGGCACATGAAGAGGATATTAGACTCCAGCTAGCAAGTCTAGGCATTCCAAACACATGTGAATAAGAATTCAAGTGCTTGGCTAGCTTACCCACTGCCAGGGGCTAAACTGTATCCTCGCCTCACTGCGATTCGTATTTTGAAGTCCTAACCCCCTAGAACTCAGAATGTGACTATATTGACCTTACAGAGGTCAGTAAGTCATATGAGGTCATCTGGGTAGCCCCAATCCAATACGACAGTGTCCTTGTAAAAAGACAAAAATGTGGACACAGACATATACGGAGGAAAGACCCTCCGCAAGCCAAGGAGAGAGGCTTCAGAAGAAACCAACTCTGCTCACACCTTGATCCTGGACTTCCAGCCTCCAGAATCGACAAAATAAATTTGGATTCTTTAAGCTACCCAGTTTGTGGTCCTTTGTTATGGCAGCTTGAGCAGACTAATAAACTCAACCCAGTACTAAGAATGAAATATCCAGGGGTATAAGAGAGGCTACAGGGTACAAGATCAGGTGGATCTTACCTCTCAATGAATTGCCGATTGTACCAAGATCTAAGCTGTTATTTATCATGATTTCCAAATCTCAGTGCGATTGCTAATGACTTCTCCAGTGGTCTCAAATCCCTCTAATCACCCTCCCCCGTCCCTCTGTCCCTCTGTCCCACAGTCCCTGCCACTGCAGACCAAACACTCCAAAGACAAGACTGCAGTTTGGCGCAGGGGGAGCTTCACAGTTTGTGTTTATAGAAAAAGAAATAATTGATCTGCATGTATACTTAGGCATAAAGATTTAACTTCAAAATAATCCATTCATTAACCTAGTCCAATTTTTTTATCAGTTTTTGCCTGAGTTCCAAACCAGCATTTCCAAGAGCCTGCCAGGCATCTGCATGAGAATATCTCATAGAGACAGCCAGCTCAGTATGTCCAGAAGAGAATTCATCTTTTCCTTTGGAGCCCATTTGTATTCCTCTGCTCCCGTGATTCCTATTAATGGCATCAGTCTCCTCCAAGCTGCAAGTCCGAAATGTAAATGTCATCTTTCTAACACTATTTATTGTATGTCATCAATTCTCAGATGTGCACTTCTTTACCTCTGAAGCAAAGATATGTCTTTTCGTGGCTGGTATCTTAGCATCGTGTCATAATTGAACTGTCAACTTTTTAAAATTAGTTATACTATAAAAAATGGTGTGTTTTGTCATTGGTGGCAATATTACATTTGGGGACAAGGAAGTCATATCTCCTCATCTCTAATCCTAACTGCTTCTACCAAGGTTCGAGTACAAATCATCCATCGTTTGGACCACTTGTCTACTGCTCCACTTTTACCGCTAGTCTCTGGCCGTGATCAGCTTTCCACACGGCCACTCCGGTTTTCTGGAACCACAAGACTCCCTTGTTTTCAGTGGCTCTTACTGTACACAAAACAAGTCCAGTCCCCTCCGGGTGGCATTTCTGGTCTCAACTTACTATTCCTGCGTCACTTTCCGGAGCAGGGATTTCCTGCAGGGACCCCGGGATCCAGCTGCAGTCATAAGCAAATAGTAGCCACTCCCAGATAAAACCTAGGTTCTTCTGGCTGTGAGCCTTTCTCGTTCTGTGCCTTGATGCTAGAATGTTCTTCTTCCTACTGCAGTGGTCTTCACTACCTGTGGATGCCTTGTTCAGGTCACACCTCTTCCAAAGCTCTTCCTCTAAAACCAAAACTCCCCCCCCCCGTTCTTCCCTGCATATTGTACTTCGTTCATTGGCCCTTCACAGTCTACCTGAGATGAGACCTTACTCGTATTTTGTCTTCTGGAAGATAATCTCAAAGGCAAGAATTATGTCTTGACTCACAAGGGGATATTCACTTGGAAGCCATGAGAGAACACATGGTCTCTTTTTGGTGTGTACGTGCAGAAGAAAAGTGGGAAGCAGACCCTGGATGTCTCACAAGACAGGTTGTGTCAGGAAAATTGTGTTCTCTTTAAAGTTCTATAACCATAAGGAACATGTTTTTAGGAGACTATCCACCCCCTGATTTCTCAATAGACTGATAACAACCATTTCATTCACTGTGGTGGCAGCTTCTGAATTGCTCCCAGAGGCCCCTTCTTCCTGGTGTTCGGGCCCTTGTGTAATCTCGCTCCCTGGAGTGTGGGCTGGGCCTCGTGACTCGCTTTTCATTAACACGTAGAAGTGATAAAATGTCACTTCGGAGATTAGGTTATAAAGGACTGTGACTTCCATCTTGTCCCTCTCTCGTTCTCTGTCTCACTCTCTCTCTCTCTCTCTCTCTCTCTCTCTCTCTGGCTCTTCTCGCTTGCTGGCTCTGACGAGGCAGGTTGCAATGCTGTCAGTTGCTCTGTAGAAAAGCCCCCATGGCAAGGGACCAGGGCTGGCTTTAGCCAGCAGCCTGCGAGGAACTGGATCCTGCCACTGTTCACATGAATAAGCTCGGACACGGAGTCTTCCCTGGTCCAGTCTCAAAATGACCCTGACCAGCACCTTGCAGGCAGCCTTGTGGGGGACCTTGAACCAGGGCCCCAGCTACACCGACCCACAGGCACTGGGAGATAATAAATGTTGTTTTAAGCCACTACATTTTGGGGGGACTCATTTGTTATACAGCAGTGGATAACTAACACACTCACCAAATAGGAAAATCAGAAGGGAGATAATAAGCATGGGATGCCTGGAGGGGACAGAAAACTCTTACCGAGTCTTCCAAAGCACCCACGAAAGACATACAGGGGCACTTGCTCGTTGGTCTGATCTAAGCACATCAACTTCAACTGGAAGAGAGAGGCAGAGAAAACCCGAAAGCCAGCTCGCTCCAGCGGGCGTCGGGATTCCCCGACACCGTCCCGGCCTCCCGAGGAGAGCGGCTCTCACCACCGGCCTCAGTTCTGCCACTGCGCTCGCTGCGCGGCCGCCTTCTGGTTTCTGAAACTGGCAATCTCTGCAGTGCCTGATAAACCTCGCATGCTACCTTAGCTCAGGACCAGCCTTAAACGCCTCTCCGAGGAGTCTGGATTTTGCTCTGTATGCAGTGGAGCCACACAGAGTGGTCTGAGGAGCACAGGAGCTGCAGTGCGCTTTTGCCGGCCGGCGTTGGAGGATGTCACAGCAGGAGCATGCGAGCCGCATGGACCTGAAGACGCCCTGGCTTCCTCCCGTGTCACTCGACTCAACTCGGTTGAACGCCCCGCAGCCTTCATGCTTTGCGGTTTTCCTGCAATCTGCACTCTGTTCTGTCCAAATCTAGGCGCGAACCGCCATCCCTGCTTCAGCTTGGCTTCGGCACCGAACTCAAGCACAGTGAATCGAGCATCCCTCTGCGTGCGGTGCGGGAGCACACCCGAGGTTTCCCGGACTGTGCTGGGACTGAGGATAACGGAAAGTGTGTCACTGAGTTCCATTCTGGCCGAGACGCTTCACAAGGTCTGTTCATTTCCTTCAGTGACATCCGCCTCCTGCACACGGATCACTGCTCAGCAGCTGGGCTTCACTCGTCCCCTACAGAAGAGCAGGACGGCCCTGGAGATCCCAGACCACGCCACGCAGCTGCCACGCAGAGCAGCAAGCGACAGGACAAACACACAAGGGCAACATCCCAAGTCGCTCCTCCTCACCCCCGGAAGGAGAATCCCGTGTCTTCCCGTTTCCGAGTCTTCGTTGTCCGGAGTCCGAATCAAGGGCAAAGGGAGCTGCGTCTAGCCGGCCTGATTTGCACCAGAAAAGACTCCCCATTAGGGACATCGCAGAAAAGGGCAAAGAAGTGAGAAAACCAAGAACCAGCAAAGCGAGAGTCTGGAAGACTTTCGGCCGCTGAGGGTGGGGAGCGGCTGGGGCGCTGCAGCGCGAGGGAGCAGGTGTGCGTGTGCAGGGGAGAAGGGGGCTGCGGGAAATGCTGCCGCGCGTCACCGGTGGGATCATCCTGACGCTTTTCTTGAACGAGCTCAGTAGAGTTGTCCAGGGCTTTCCTGCTACTGTTTCATGGACTGTGATTCCTTTGCAGTGTGGACATGGAGCTTGATTTTATAGCGATGACAGTAGCAATGTCGCCTTCAGCAGTGCCTCTGAAAATAGGCCACTGGCCCGATGTGGTGACAGTCACAGATTTTAAATGGGAAGGGTGAGAAGTTGTCTTTTACAAACATACAACATCTCCTTAGAGGTTGATACCTCCAAACTGGTGTTCTGAAAGCACTGAGATTTGATGATACATTTTTAATATAAGGGCAAACGGAGATCGTGTAACACGGCATAGACCCCAAAGCTGGGAAAACCCAGGTTCAAATCCCAACTCTGCCTTTTACGAGTCAGAAAGCCGGTCACTTATTTCTTTGGCCCCTGGCTTCCTGAGCTATAGTAAGGGTACAGCAGTAACTACCCCGCAGGGCGCTGTAACGGTCAGGAGGATCCCCTGGCACTGCACCCAGCACGGGGTTGGTATTTAATGCGTGACGGCCACCGCGGCAGTGCTCACACCCCTGGCCTCCCTCTCTGCCCGCCTAGCTTGAAACAGTGACTTCAACCGGAAGAGAGACAGAGGCAGAGAACAGAACCTGGACCAGATTTTTCTGAGGTAACCCATAAGATAAACTGTTGAAGGGAAGGTAAAGGCTCTAGAAATTCTAACGGAAGTTGTAGAACACAAACCTAAACTCGAAGGCACCGATGAGGATGGGCTGAGACGCACAAGAGCTGAACTCCAGGTGGGGTGTGCAGGAAACCTCTTCGTGGCAGGCAGACACCCGCACCTGGGACCCAGGTTTGCTGCCTTGTCATCTTCCTACAAAGATGACTTTGCAAAAAGGCTTTCCACGCGCGCGTTCGGCATGCAGCAGCTGGCATGTCTGCCTTTTGCCCAGAACAGTCTTTTTCATCTTCTCCTAGTGTGCACATCTCTTCAGCCCTTTCCTCATTTCCCCGACTCCGATCTCCCTCAAACAATGAAATGTCCATTTCATAAAATAAAGCAGATAACTTTTGAAAGCTTCCTAAAGTCTAATGAGTTCACGGAAACTTAACATTTTTATCCATTTCAGGAAGCTCAGCTCTAACCATATTTGAAACCTTATCTTTGATTAGTGAAAAATACATCTCTTTTACAAATAATACATTTCTGAGTGGGTTAGGGTTACCAAGTGGTAGGTTAATTCTACCAGTCACATTCCTGCTCTATCCTGCTGAACTAGCTACAGTCTATAAAGTGAGACCTTCCACAGAGCTCAGAAAGATATCGTGAAGGTATTGGCCAAAAGGAAGGAAAAAAGATGAACTTAAAAATGAGCCTGTCTTCCCCTCTTTTTCACAAGAGGTAAGATAATTGGTCATCAACGCGTGTCCCATCTTCAGCTGGGAACGCGGCCATGTGACAACCACGGAGAAGGGTAGCCAGGATATGAGATTCATCTCAGCTTTTGCTGTTTGTCCAATTTTGGGCAAAAAGCTTCCCCTGTGGATCCATGTGTCCTCATCTATAAAACAAACATATCTAGGATGTCCTTCCTCTGTAAAATTCCCTTTTCCTCAGATCACTTTCATCCTCACGGGTTCACATGAAAGATCAAGCAGGTATTTCATGACAGCTCTAGGAAGGTTCAGTACACTGGGGCAGAACCCCACAAAGGAGCTATCTCCAACTACCCTTCCCATGTGCATGCGTGCACACACACACGCACACCCTGCCTGTCACAGCTAAAATCTGGGCAAGAAACAGCTTAATCCCCAAACTCCTGTAGGAAGCAAGGATTTCATACATGCGTGGCTTTTGCACAAAGCCCAAGGTTCCTGGGCTGAGACAACGTTTCGCATGATCTCTAGTGACCACTGAGTTTTAGGATGTGGCTTGAGTGTGCCACACTGATGAGCTGGTACACTGAAGGGCAGCACTTTTAAAAGCCTTTGGTATGCCAAGACCTAAATGTGAGGTCTTTCTCTCTGGCAACAGCTAACAGTATCACTCACACCTAAAGAAGAATGCAAGCATCTGCCGGCAGTCACCACACGGCTTCCCGTGTCGGCAATTGTTACAGAAGAGATGCAGACCCAGAACTTTGCATTCTTGCCAGGAAATGATTTTCAACTACTTTGTTTTAACACCTTCACCCCTGAATTCTCTGTAACCACAGTTTAACGCAGAGGCTAAAATACACCTACTCATGCCTTTGCAAATCTCCATGTGTTTATAATTTGGGATTGCTATGTGAAAACACACTTTTCTATTTTATCTTCAAGTCAAGCAGCTGGGCCATCTTAATGGATTGGCGTCTCAACACCGGGCCACGAAGACACACACACATGCCTTGGGTTCCAGGCATGGAAAACCCTCCTGGCCGCACTCTGCAGATCTCCTTGGCCCCTGCTACTGCGGACTTCTTGATCAATAGATGGTCGATGGCCTATCAACTCCCTGACAAAGTACAAACCAACACAGAAGTCTCTATGAGCATTGGGGGGATTCTCTGTCTGCCCTTTCTTGACTGTCATAAACAGAAGGAAGAAGAAAATGTCATGTGAAAAATACACTCACACAAAGGCTGCACCTCTACTAACCCAAGACCGTCTCTGTCATCTTCAAACCTCTACTTATTTGAGGTTCCCTTACTCCCCTCCAAAAAACAAGAATCAATTTATTTTAATCCCCAACTTTTTACATCGAAAAATTTCAAACCTGCCAAAAAATTGCAAGACTACTACACGGCACCTGGGTACCCTTGATCTAGATAGAGCATTTTGCCGCATTTTCTTCCATCTGTCTCCATGTGCGTACGAAATTATACATTACATGGACGGCCCTTTTTGCTGAACATTTGAGGATTGGCTGTACCCATCACGACGCTTCATCTCTAAATACACCCGCATATGTACCTCCTAAGAACAAGAGTACGGCCCGATATACACATGCGGGGACGCCAGCACTGAGAGAATACCATTATCTAATATTAGATTCATATTTAAATTTGCCCAGTTGTCTGAGTAATGTCTATTATGGTCCCTTTTTCTCAATCAAGGATCATACCCTGCATCTGGCTCTCATACCACCTTAGTCACCTTTAACCTACAACAGTGTTCCAGGCTTGTGGGGCTGGAATGGGATCTTCAGTGACACTGGCAATGTTGAAGGGCCAGGCCAGCTGTTTTGCAGTGTGTCCCTGAATTTGGACTTGTCAGGTTGTTTTCTTAGAACTGTTGTGATTACTTAGGGCATCACTGGGACCCCTAACGTCATTTGAACCCTTTATAGGCATTGGCGAGACCCAAGAAAGTATTTATGGATGAAAGATAGTAAATTAGTAAAGAAGATATAAGTAACAGAGGATGAAGGTAAGTGGGGAAGTATTAGTTGAAAAAGGGCAAATAAAGGAGAAAGAATGGAAAGAACAAAGTGGAAAGGAAATCTACAGGAAGAAAAGAAAGAGGAAGGATAGAAGTCAAGTCCATAAACGAAGGAAAGCAGCTGGGTCCTCCTTGCTTCTCTTGCATCAAATTGCCTGACTGCTCCGAGACAGAGGAGTTTGATCTGCAATAAGAAATAATATAAATGCCTGTGTCCCAAATACTTAATTTTACTTAAAGTATTTATGATTCACATCTTAAATTAAGCTTTCAAAACTCTTTTCTCTTTAGCTGCCAGGCTGGGAGCTGCTTGTTTCTGCTCATCTGGATTTTTCCCTGGACATTGTCTTAACTTTATGCTGCAAGGTTTTCTTCTATAACATCAAACCCCAGAACTTTGAGGTCGGGGGATGCCATAGCCTTGGGGCCAAACAGTTATTTGTCAGGATCATCAAAACTATGTCTTTAACATGGTGAATTTAATAAAAAGTTTTAAAAATAATTAAAATATACACATATTAACATGTATAATATATAAAATACCCATATGTTGATTATTTATTTTGTAAGGTGATTCAAATCTATTCCTTCCAAATTTATTTCCATATGTATTAACTCAGCTACATAATTCTGACAAACAAAATCAGAAAGATTTTTAATGACTAAATCACCAACTCACTACCCACCAATATGAAAAATAAAACGCATTCACAGAAATAGCAATTCGTGAAGAAAACATCTACTTCACTAAACTTGATGAAACCATGTACCTTCCTACAGGGCCTGCACAGTTCTCAAACACAATTGCTTTTCTGTCACACCTAATTTCAATTAGTCATCATGATACAGCTAAGAAACTTTGTAACAACAATCAGTAAAGACACTGTAGGATCCTGCCCAAATTCTTGACATTTTTCTCATTGCTTTCTGCAAAAGCACATGCACAGAAGCCGATCACAATGGAAACAATCAGCGAATTATTACCAGGCTACATACGTCCTCAGCTCTGTGTGCGCAGTGTGTGTGTGTGCGTGTGCGTGTGTGGGCGTGCATTTGCCAAGTCCCCTCCAGAACTAAGATTTGGATCTCTTCCTGACTCTTCCACCTCTTTCTTTTTCTACACAAAGGGCAACATTGATTAAACCATTAAAATTACTTGCCAAGAGTTATGAAACATATGAATGCATGAAAAACATTCTGCTTCTGACCACATGTGAACATGTGAGTTTTATAGATCTTACGCAGGCAGGTTCAGAAGGGCAAGGGCTTTGTTTAAACAGTTCTCCAGACGACATGAGATCACCTGAGTGCCCCATGATGTCTTCAGAATAGCTGGTCTACAAATGTGGTATTTAAACCCACGTAGATTTTTAATACTGAAAACAGTATTATGGGAAATTAATTAACAGTATTATGGAAAAAAATTTATTATGGGAGTGCTGCTTTCTCCTGGAACTCTCTTTCTCTCCACCCACCCTCCCCTCCATTCCAGGGGAACGCAGTGAAGAACTGAAATGAGAAAACGTAATTAAAATCAGATTCTTCCCCAGGGAGGCGGGGTCAACCTAATTATCAGCCTCTCACCCCAAAACAAATTTACCTCTTTATGAATTCACCTCCTTATCACTCAGGGAAAAAACGTAAACGAAGATTAAGATGCCATTTGGGTATCACTGTAATCTTTCATTTCTAAGTGACCTCTTAGTCTAATGGATTCAATGCGTTCGCATTCAAGGGAAATATATTTTGCAGGAGAGAACTGTGATAAATGGTACTGTCGTGACCCTTAGGTTAGAGCAAAGGAATATTGGAAAATAAATCTCAATTCTGTATACTCACCAATCCTGCAATGGGGGTAGGCAATCTATTGATCTTTTTAACAAGTCCTGGCTTTATAGCATTCAGCAACCTGTCATGAAAAAGGCAGAATGTCAAGAGAGCGTAAAGCAAGACGGATCACACAAATCACCTTTATCCAGGGCTACGGCTAAATTGCTGGATAGGAAAAGCAGTGCGTTTAAAGCATGCAGTAAATCTCAGCAATCTATCGGCCCTCGTGCATATGAGTAAGGAGCTTTGCTGACATCAAGTCTGTCCACGGCAAGTGAAGTTCTGGAATCTGGAAATGTTGGAGAGAAGAAAGGGTAGAGACTGGGAGGTGTTTCAAGGGAAAAGGCAAGGCTGAGAGTTGGCCTGATGTCGGGAGGGAATTGTCCAGAACTGGATCCAGGTATTACAAGGAAGGTGAGGCCGGTTGCCAGTTCTCCTGGCTAAGGCACGGGTCTCTGCAGGAATGTGCTAAGTTTGGAGACCAACATCTATCTCCGCAAGTGACTTGCCAAGACAAACTCTACCTCCAGACCCTCTTCGCTCTTGGAGGGGAGTGGCTTGTTAAATGTGGCTAAGCTTCATGGTTTTTTTATATTATTTCTTTATTTTTTATTTTTTTTGAGACAGAGTCTCACTCTGTTGCCCGGGCTAGAGTGCCGTGGCATCAGCCTAGCTCATAGCAACCTCAAACTCCTGGCTCAAGCGATCCTCCTGCCTCAGCCTCCCGAGTAGCTGGGACTACAGGCATGTGCCACCATGCCCGGCTAATTTTTTCTATGTATTTTAGTTGGCCAATTAATTTCTTTCTATTTTTAGTAGAGACGGGGTCTCGCTCTTGCTCAGGCTGGTTTTGACCTCCTGACCTTAAGCAATCCATCCGCCTCGGCCTCCCAGAAGCTTCATGTTTTTAAAAAAGGAAGAATGTGTTTAATAAGACATTAACCAATCATAATCTGAAAATTTTTAACAAGGCTGACCACAATTCCTTAGGTACAAAAGATATTTGAGCACAAAAGATTTTCAGGGTAAAGGCTGAAATTATGTAAAACCGATACAAGCAAGGGAATGCAAGAGAAACAACTATAACTTCTTGGTCTTCAGGAAATATTGACTCAGGGTGAAGAGAAATAAGAAAGGCAGCTTGCAAAACTAAACTACGGTTAGCATCAGGGAACAGGGTGGAGTGCAGTCTTTGCAGAACAGGTTATTCATAAAAGAGTGATCGAAAGCAAGGGGTTACAAAGTGGAAGCATTTATTTCTATATTCAGGAATTACAGAAGCAATCGGGTAACTTATCTTGGAACACCATGCAAAGAGAAACTTAGGGCAGGGGTTTATTGTAATTCAGGGGTCAGCAAACCATGACCCATAGGCCCAACGCCCGTTTTGCAGCAAAGCGCTCCTGGAACCCAGCAGTGCCCGTGCCTTGACATCTTGGCCGCGGCCACCTTTGTGCCACAACGGCAGGTTTACGAGTGACCACAGAGAACACGTGGGCCGCAGCGCACACACGTTTTACTATCCGGCCCTTCACGGAAAGTTCGCTGACCTCTATTACCATTCATGTAATTCAAGGTTATAACAAATTATGAATAAATCCTGTTTGATGGATTTCTATGAATCAGTAAGAAAAATTCTTTGAAATAGTTTAATGGTCTTGAATTTAGATTATATTTGACTTTGATACCACTACATATATAACACATGGACAAATTCCCTACAGTGGTTGTGCAGATAGGATACCCTGTTTTTGCAGCCAAGGTTAATTGAGAGTTCTTGGTGACTCTGACTGTGATTCCCACAGGCTGCGACCAGCAAGTCGTGCTCAAGAAGGACCACCTGCCTTTCTGTCCACCGAGAGCCAAGGTGGCTGCTCCGTTTTCATGAACTCACTTAGCTTTTACCGTGAATTTAATCTTTTTAAAAAATGCTTCCTGGGCCGGGCACGGTGGCTCACGCCTGTAGTCCTAGCACTCTGGGAGGCCGAGGCAGGAGGATCATTTGAGCTCAGGAGTTCGAGACCAGCCTGAGCAAGAGCGAGACCCTGTCTTTACCTAAATAATAGAAAGAAATTAGCTGGACAACTAAAAATATATAGAAAAAATTAGCCAGGCATGGTGGCGCATGCCTGTAGTCCCAGCTACTTGGGAAGCTGAAGCAGGAGGATCGCTTGAGCCCAGGAGTTTGAGGTCGCTGTGAGCTAGGTTGGAAGGCAACTTATTCCCTTTTCTCATTTTACGTTTCAGACAGTTGAGGCTGGGGTTGCCGGGGAACCTCCCCGGACCACGGTCAGGCCCAGGATTGGATCAAGGCCTCTCTTAGGCAGTGTTGAAATCCCAAACCTTCTGGTTTAAAACACACAGATAGATATGATGTCTCCAACACCAATGCCAAGGTTTTAAATGTACAAAATTCTTAGGATACGTTACTTTTCTCACTAGTTCTTAACAGTGTTGTTTGAAACTGAATTTTAAAATAATATTCATGTATGTTGTTGACAATTCACAAGAATCAAAAGGAGACACAGTAAAATGTAAATCTCACTGTCACCTCTGAACCGCGGGGCCCAGCCTATTCCTGAAGGCAACCTGCAAGACTTCCCAGGGGAAAACTTATGCAAATACATACAATTTAAAAAAACAGAAAAATCCAAAACAGGTGTGGCATATAGTACACACCATCCTAGACCTTGTTTTTTCAGCTAATAAAATATTTTGGAGGTTCGACAACTTACCTTGGAGAGAGTGGCTTCTCATTGCATACTGGCCTATGTCTTTTTCCCCCCTAATAACACATAAAGAACAAACCATGTCCTTTTTAATCGCTATGGGCCACCGACCACTCTGGGGCTGGGGGGGAGGTAAGAGCACTGGCTCTGGAGTCCAACTGACGAATTCCAAGCCCAGCTCCGTTACTCACTGGAGATGCTGCTTTGGGCAAACCCTTCACCCGCAGTCTCCCCTCAGCACAGAGACACAGCGGTGCCAGCTGCACAGGGGCCAACGCAGCTAGAATGGGACATGATATATAAGAAGCGGGCACAGGGCCTGGCGCATAATAAGTTCTCTGCAAATGTTTCTCTATGTTTACGTGTAAGTATTTCTTCAGAGCAATTCAATTCACAGCATTTTACATCAATCATTTTCTCTAATAATTTTAGATTTTTCTAATGAAATAAAATATCATTGCTCACAGGTACCTGAGCCTTGTTGCTAATTAGCCAAAGTGGAAACAATAGCAAAACACTCCACCCAAAAATTCACTATTTAAAAATTCTCTTTTAAAGAGGCATCCTTTTTCTTCCATATCTAAGAACTATATTAATATGCTTAGAAATGATGGCTCCAACTCCATTTTCACATGTTTAGATTTTTTGAATTGTCTGAAATAGTTCATCATATTCGTCCTTTGTAAAGTTACACCTATAGGGCAGGATCATTCCTATCACATGAAGTTGTAAAAATCAATCACCAACCAATTGAATTATAACACTACACCTTACTTGAAAGAACAAAAAACTACAATCGCTCTCAAAACATTTTACCCTAAGTTAAAAGATAAAAAGTCATAATACTCTCAAACATTTTGGAATATTTTCAAGACTGAGGCAGCTGTGTTTTTCTCATGTAAATATTGCTCCAACCTGTACCCAGTTTACAGTCCACAACAGAAGATAACACTGAATTCACATCGTCCAAATGCCCAGCACCTGCTCATCTCGTATTTTGCGTTAAACTGAGAACATATTTTGTGTGAGTTTTTTTGAGTAAAAGTCAACTATATTCACTTGCAAGTTTATTAAAAACTACTATTGCTTTCCTGTGTAAATTAAAATATCAATATTTTCAATAAATACTTATGGATGAAATCCTTGAAAGTGACGATGCTGATGATGATATTTTGTATTTATGGACCCTTTGAGACGCGTGATTCCCCAAAGTGCTGCCCGGTAGAGGCGGGTCATGCATTTGCTCCCCCGTCTTTGTAAAAGGACAAAACCGAGCCCCAAACGGACGTGAGACTTCCCCGGAGGCAGACGCGCCTTGCCCGCAGCACGGCCGGTGCAGTAGTCCGCTCTTAGGCCAATCAACTTATACTGCAATTCGGGGCTTTAGAAAGTCCAGCTTCTGGATCTGCCATCGAAGCACAGCTCAAAACAAAACACTCAAAAACACAAACAAACGCTATGTGAACACAACGGGATCACATCGACAGCAGGCGGGAAGGAAAGGAAAAGGAAACGTGTCTGCTGGGAGACGGTCGCGTAGGAAAAACAGCAGAGCCGAGGCCTGTCTGTGGACGAGCTAAACGTCATCCCCAGCACTTCCAGAGGAAGGGAGGCCGTCACCTGCTGGGCAGGACAGCTCCACTCCCCACCTGCGCCCTGCACTTGCCGAGACCTACAGCTGGAAGGTCTAACAGGCAGTCTACTCCTCCATCTGGTAACAGACCATCTTTGTATTTATCAAGAGACGTTTCTGGGAAATCGGCATAATCCTATATAACAAAACAATTAGGCATCTGTACCATCCCACGTCTTCTGTGCTAAATACCCACACCGACAAACAAAAATAAAGAAAATTCAAAATGTCCAAGATATAAGAGCCAATTAGGAGGAATTACGTCCAGATAGTTAGTATTCGCCATTTAGCCAACAAGTCTTCGCCAAGTACACGCTGTGGGCTGCACACAGGAATGGCAGCTGCGAACCAGACAAGCCAAGCTCCCGTGCTTTGGAATTTATCTCTGTACAGGGGGTGGGTGTGGTGGCGAGGGGGACAGGAAGCAACACGCAAATACACGAGAAGAGAATTTCAGCAGGCTCACGTGCCGGGAGACCAGCGGAGGGTACTTTAACCAGGCTGTCAGAGGCTGCTGGGGAAGTGACATTTGAGAAAAAACAAAGGAATTGGCCAAGGAGAGGTGGGAGGGCGAGTTCCAGGCAGACCGAACAGTTAGTGGAAAGGCCTAGAAGCAGGAGCGGGCGTGGCCAGGGCAGCTAAGCAGAGCAGAAGGAAGACCTATGCCGTGAGGGTCAAGGCGTCTGCAACATCCAGGCCCAGGTGAGGAGTCTAGATTTTTTTCTAAGTTCAACGTGAAGCATCAGAAGATTTTTGAGAGAGAGGCTGAGATGATCTAATCTACATTTTTAAAACATCACCATTTGCAAATAGGTATAAAAATAGATTTATAACTATATCCATATAGAAATTTTCTGCCTATTAAAAATCATAGATATCAGAAAGTATAGATAAATAAAACATCACAGATATTAGTAACTTATAACATGCAGCTTGATGAGGAGGAAGGGGCAGTAAATTTAGAGTTAGCAGTCTGGTTTTAACAGATAAACCTAACACATTTAGCCATGAGCTACTGGGAAGTTACTTGATCAAGGTCTCAGCTTCCCTTTTAATAAAAAGGGGACTTAAAATAAACCTCCCCTCCCATCCAGAATTACGATGAGGACTCAGTAGGACGGTGTCTGTTGCTAGCATCTGATAAGTGAAAACTTGCATATTCACTGATTTAGTGCACCGAGCACGTCCCTTTTTGCGAGATAAGCGCAAGTTATTTTATTTCAACTTTTTCATTAGCCAGCTGCCAAAGACTAAAATAATTTTACCTGTTCTCTTTTTCTGGCCACCTTTGGACAAAAAATCTCACATAAATGAATCGAATCAACAACTGTGTATAGTTTGTCTGGCACATGTCTGGTGAGAAACAATTAGAAACAGGAAGAAAAGTTACAATCTTGGATAATCCTCAGTTACCAAAGAAGTTGATGGCATTCAGGGTAAGCAAAAATAAATATGTTTCTGTTACGATGTAAATTAAATGGAGTCTGCTAAACTTTTATATTCTAAATCTGAAACACACCGTGACCCACTTCAAGTGAGGCTACTCCAGATGTTCCCTGGCCAACCCGACAAACATTTATCGAGCATGCGCGGTGTCTGGTCTAAAGCTGGGTGCTAGACATGGAAAGGAAGACCGGCCGACCCCGGGTCTCTCCCTCCTGGGGCATGCTCACTAGGAGACTGAGAATCCACGAGAAGACCAGAACTGTGCACACAGGGGTTCATGGCTATGTCACCTAACGCACAGTGATCTTGAGTTTTTAAGAGGGTGACGCATTGTATGGAATACAGTTCTTCAAAGTCTAATAATTAGATTCCCTAAAGAAACAATTGTGGAGACATTCGGGAATGATGCTGATACTCTGTTTCACGTGCAGACCGCATTTTATAACTCTTTATACCCCTGACGTTCCGCATGTGGTAGCCTCTCGACTGTTGTTCAATGGCTATAAAAAACAAAGTCGGCCGGGCGCGGTGGCTCACGCCTGTAATCCTAGCACTCTGGGAGGCCGAGGCAGGAGGATCGCTCAAGGTCAGGAGTTTGAAACCAGCCTGAGCAAGAGCGAGACCCCGTCTCTACTAAAAATAGAAAGAAATTAGTTGGCCAACTAAAAATGTATTAAAAAAAATCAGCAAGGCATGGTGGCACGTGCCTGTAGTCCCAGCTACTCGGGAGGCTGAGGCAGGAGGATCACTTGAGTCCAGGAGTTTGAGGTTGCTGTGAGCTAGGCTGACGCCACGGCACTTACTCTAGCCTGGGCAAGAGAGCAAGACTCTGTCTCAAAAAATAAATAAATAAATAAATAAATAAATAAATAAATAAATAAATAAATAAATAAATAAATAAATAAAATAAAATAAAATAAAATACAAAGTGAAGACATTTTTTTCTAACTGTAACTTTAAAAAACAATCTTAAACCCGTAGTCTGGAAGAGAGAGGTTCTGTTTCATCCAGACTCTACCAGCAGCCCATTTTACAGGTCTCCAAGGAGCACAGTATCAAGAAAACTGCTACAGAGGATACATTACGAGACCATCCAGACGTTAGGAATCATACCAATGGGCAGCTGATGTGTTCTTGGACCATAACACCAACATTAAAGGCAACATTTTTAAAGGATTGCAAATTTTAAAAGGATTGAGCTTACTCCACACGTCATTCAATTCAGAAATTCAATTCTAATAATTATCCTAGAGCTGGGGGGAGAACAGAGGAACCGTCTACACCTTAAACACAGGGCTGGGAAGTTCAAGCTTGATCTCATGGGAAATCACTTTACTCTTTGCAACAGGAGATTACATCATCATCTCATTAGCTTGGTTTGTACAGCTGCCATAGGCACCGTGATCACAAAATCACCCACTTTGTGTCCCTTTTAATTTGGCTCAAGAGTGTTTTTCTAAGAGGTTTCCTTGATCCCTTTCTGGGTTAGACTGTGCACCCTGGATGAAGGTATATGCAGTTTCATTTCATCCAACGCGGCATCTGTTTCTGAACCTAAACATGAGATCGATGTAACCTTGATCATAAACCTGTTACAGATGTCATTTTTAAAGACTTCTTTTTGGACTTGTCTTGGCAAAACCAGGAAAATTAATAAACCCTCTGAGGTCAAGAAAAATTCACTACAACATAGGAAAAAGCGAAACCTGAACCAAAGGGGAGTTTCACGTGAGTAAAATAGTGTTGGCATGCACATCGCCACGATTAACATCTACCAAACGTCTGTGGGGTGCCAGGCATTGTCCAGAACGTGTTAAATGCAGGTCATGCTTAAGCCACTTGCCTAGAGCACACCTAAGAGGAGATCGCAGGAGCTTTAGAAGGTCCCTGTAGACTTGGAACTCCAAGAAGCTGGGCCTGACCCGTGCAGTGCGGGCTCGGCAGTGCTGCCACTATTGTAACACAGCATCTGTGGCAGGCACGGCTCACCAAACTGGCCTCCTGTTCTCCCGGGACAGGTAAACTCTATTTCCCTGCCTCCTCTGCCATTTGCTGTAGCTGTCTGTGCAGCAGTGTTCTGGCCAGGAGAGTGTAGGCAGAAGCAATATACGTCACGGCCAGGCCTGGCCCTAAAAGTCCTCCCCCACAATCCTCCACTCTGTCCCTCTGCGTTGACTAGTTCGACGTTGACACCCGGGAAGTCGTGGCGATCGTGCCTTGAGGACAGTCTCTGTCAGCTGGAGTCCCTCAATAGCTGCCCGGAGCAGAGTCGTCTGCCCCCTTCCCTGCTGCCGAAGTGAGGCTACCCGGGCCTGGACACGCACTTCCACTGTGCTAAGCCACTGAGATGCAGGGGTTCTTAATCACAGCTGCCAGCGCTGCCTTCACTATGACAACTTTCCAGGAGGACTTTTTCCAGTAAAAAGGGGCCCTACCTTGGCAAACTGTACCCAAGAAAATCCTGTCCCAAATGTGAAATTCCACCCGTGGGTGCCTCATTTCCCCGGAATCTTGCTGGGACAGCAGCAAAAAGAAGAGCTACCGTCTGGGACGCTGTAGTCAAATGGACTCATCTTTTTACTTTCCTGTATTTTCTAGGGAAAAATAAAGCTCTTCGTGCACATCACACCTATTTTTAATAATTAAAGAAAACCCTGACACTAACGAAATAGTCTAAGCCTGGAAGGGGATGTAGAGCAATAATCTAGACATCTGGAGTCCTCTGACCCACTTCAACCTCTCTCGCGGTCCTCGCATCGCCCCTCCTGCTGTCCAGAAATGATGGAATCTGGGGACCAGAACAGGGCTAAAAACCAAGGGAACTGGTATCCAGGGAAGTCAAAGCACAAGCCTGAGGTCAGAGCTCCCAAGTGGTGGAATCGGAATTACAAACTTGGGTTTCCGACCTGGGCAGAGAGCTTCCCTACGACGTTTCACTCTTTGCATTTCAACAACTGACTCACCAGTCTCTGCGTCTTAACCAACCTGCTCCCTGTACCCAAACTGACCACTTCCAACGGCTGGCCCTGGCCGGGTCATTCCTCTTCCAGTGACTTCCAGGCTCCTGCGTGTGCCCACGGGACACCCCCCAGATGTCTTTCCCTGGCGACCGAGCTCCTTCACCCCCACATGCCTTTCCTACCACGCCTCCCACTCAGGGTTTTGCCTTCTTTCACAAGCTACAAGTTTAAGGTGACACACGTGCGATCGATGAATGGGGAAAGCTGCCAATACACAACAGGATTTAGTATAACCCAATAAAATGGAGACTAAAGTCACTCTGACACAGTTAGAGTTACTCTGCTACCATCACTGTGCCATGTAGTAATTATTTATGAATGATTGTAATTAGCATTTCTCTTGCACAGCTAAAACCCAGAGCTTGCTGCTTCACTGTCAGGAGGGTGGAGAGAACACTTGAAAAGTGACATTGCTGTGGTACAGCTCTGCAGGCTTTGGCATCCAGTCTCGGGTGGGGATGAACAGCCAGCTCCTTGTTCCCAACACTTCTTTAGCAAGAAGTTCTCAGAACCAAGAGTTCCCGAATTGGGATCCAAGAAACTTCAAGAGCAGTAGGAGCCTCCAGAGACAGAAAGACCTGGGTTCAAATCCCAGCTCTGTAATTCGCTTGACAAGTCATTTAAGTTTAACATCTATGAGCCTCAGTTTCCTCCTCTGTAAAATGGGTACAAAATATCTACTCGTCATAGCGTGAGCGTGTGAAGTAAAACAATGCACATAATGTACTTGGCACAGGCCTGGTGTGCGGCATACACCTCCTGATGGCAGGTGTTATTATCATCTCCTCCAAGCAGGCTCCGAGCCCAGCCCTCCCACAGGTGGAAGCTGGAAGTCTGATGTGTCAACCGTTGGCTCACTCCCCCTCTAAGCAAGCTCAGTTGGGAGAGAGGAAAGACCAGAAGTGAAAGAAGGAGATGTCAACTCTTCCAGAGGACAGGCCGCCATGGGTGCAGCCTGCGCACAGGCAGAAAGCAACAGCAAGGCTGGGGATGGGAAGGAAGGAAGGAAAGGAGGATGCTACGAAGGAAAGGCACCGAGACGCTGCCAGGACGCACTCGGCTGCATGGTGCTGCGCCCACAGCTGGCACTGGCCCTGCTTTGCATCAGAGTCTGGCTGTTCTTTACCTCCTGTCTCCCCACCTCCCTCGCCGTCCTGGATGATGGGGACAAGCCAGGAGCTGTCCTTTGCTGTCCTAGAGAGGAGAGGTCTGCGCCTGGCGTGGCCAGTCGGAATTCTAAATCCACTTCCCGTTCATTCCACACACCATCATCACACCTTCGCCCCACAGCAGCTGAGTGCAGCGACCCCCACGGGGCTGGTCCTGCAGCAGGGCTGACGCTGGCTCAGGTGTGGTGTGAGCTACACAAGACTTCATGAGGAACACTAGCGCTGTGGGGAAATAAACGCCAAGGTCTAAACGCAGGCTGTGCACAGTAGGCTGTAAACTGAGGACGCCCCGGGTGCAGCGAGCATTTCTACAGTGAGCACTGTGCGGCCTCAAATGGACTGGATATTTCAAAGAGGGATGAGCTTGAGGACGTTCTAAACACAGTGCACACGGAGCCCCCTGCGTGAGTCTGTGGCTGACGCCCGCGGCACAGCACGCATGGGAGCAGTGCCCTCTCTGTGCTGAGAGCCCCTCGTTGGAGCCGCAGCCAAGGGCTGTGGATTTGGTGACGATCCAAAAACACGCAACACGGGGACTTCGTTCTGCTTACAGCGAGTCCTGCACACTGGCCTTTGAGCTCTCCATCTGTTTTCGTCTTTCCCAACAGACGGCCATCGGGGACACTCAGCCCTGCCCAAGTCCCCACCTCAGCCAGGCCAGTCTTCAAACAAAAAGCAGCTTTTCATTAAAGACCTTTTTTTTTAAGGAGTGGGTTGAAATGTCCTCACTTGAACTTAAAGGCTTAATGAGTCTTGGTGCCAAAAAGCCGGAGACGGGCCGAGGCCGCGTGGCCAACCGTGATTTGGCAGAAAGACAAGGGAGAACCCCGCAGAGGAGGCCTGTCAAATCCTCACCAGCCTGCCAAGGCCAAAATCAGGGGCGGCAAAAGGACCCGAGTCTGCTGAGATTCGGGCGAGCGTCTGGGTTGGAGAAAGAGCTCTAGACAGAGGGTGAAGACACCCTGGGCTGCAGCACCCTGGGTCTCCCTCTGGTCCTCTGCAAAGGGGAGGTTAGAAGATCTAGGTTCACCAAGGCTGCTGTGAGGATTAAATGAGGGAAGGGTTTGTGAACACCGAACAAAGGTGACCACAAGGCAGCAGTCTAAAGCCACCGACCGCGGGGGTGACCACCCTCCCCGTCAGCCAAGGACGGCCCCACACTCCCCTTGTTCCAGTGTCTCATCTGGTTAACTCTGCCTTTCACTCTGACCAGGGTCTCGTTTTAAATGATAAACTACATGGTTGCTCTAGTAATAAGCCATTGAGTTACCCTAATTCCATCTCTTTTTCAATATTTCAGGAAAATATTGCACGTGTAGTTTATTTTACATAAAGTTTCTGATAATAGCCTGTTGAAATGATGCAAACACATGAGCCAGACCTAAAGCAATTAGGTGGAGTCACAGTCAGTTAACCGGCAGTTCCCAGACATGGGTATCAACTGGCGAGGGTCGCTGGTGCCTCCTTCTAGAGCGAGGCAGCCCTTTTCTGAGGCCTTGGCAACCTGATGTCTGCCAAGACCGTGCAACACGGGTGACCTCCACCTTCTTCAAAGTCTTCTTACTTCCCTCGGTTTGCATGACATCACACTTTCCTGGGTTTTCTCTCATGACTCTCAGAGCTCCCAACTCTGACCTAGGGTAGGACTTCCTCAAACCGAGACCTCGTTCTGCTGTTCTTTCTGACGTGGTCCTTCCCCAGAGAGACAGCCGCATCCCACAGCTCAGCCTCGACGCCCAGCAGGGCTCACAAGTCCAACGTGGGCAAGTTGAATCCATTGTCTCGGACAGAGCACCGGCCCTCGGCCCACAAAGCCTACAGGACCCTGCCCCAGGGTGGGCTGCCTGGATCCCAAACTCACCCTGCCCAGAACGAAATCGCGACCTCTCCCAGCACACAGGGACCCTTTCCAGCCTGCAGCAAGGCCCTACCCTGCTGCTTGTCATCAACAACTGAAACACTGAAGTTACTTCTTAGGCTTTTCTTTCATTCACCATTATAGTCTACCAAGTCCTGTGAATTCCTGTAAAATTCTCCTCATTTCTACTGCTCGGGGATCCAACCCCGCAGCGCTTACACAGTTACGAGGCCCTGCTTCTCTCCGCCCGCTGATCTCACACCACTGTCCCCTTTGCTTTCTATATTTTGCCCAAACAATCCACCTGCAAGTCTTCCACCGCACAGAGCTTCTTCCTTCTTAGAAATTTCAAACGTGCTATCCCTTCAGCCTGGAGCTTGTCCTTTCTCTGCTTCCACGCCCCTTCCCTCTTTCCCAGGAGAAGGGAAGAATCGCTACTCTCCATTCGGGTCTCCGCCCAAATGTTGCCTCCTTAAGGGAGCCCGAGGTTGACCCCCACACGGACGCAGGATCCCGATTCCAGATCTCACCAGCCGCCTCACCTGATCCATCGCACAGTGCCCTGGCCTTCACGGCACTCGCCTGGCTCGCGGGTGGGCTCTCGCAAAGGTCGGTTAAAGGAAGGAGGAGCCCTCTCGCCGCGGGCATCTCTGCTCCGCGCAGGCCAAGCACCGCAAGCTCGCTCCTGACTCAAACCTTCCCTCCAGCTCTTGCCCCTATGTAGGGTGCTGTGACATTGTGAATTATAACAACAAATATGTATCTTGGTCTTCATCCCTGGTTCCTGGCACGAAGTTCCTAAAATCCTCGTAATTTCCTGACCTATAGGGATGCTAGGAGCATCTTTTATGCTAATATTTGCTCTCTGGCCCCAGCTGCTGACAGAGAATTCACAATTCCCTGGAATTTCCTCGGTAATAGGAGCATTGTCTGTTCTAATGAGGTGAGTCCTGGTGGCTCCTGGATGGGGCTGGCCGCCAGAAAGGGCAAGCTGTGATCCGAGACTTGGAACTCTCAGCCCCACCCCTTGCTCTGGGAGGAGGAGAGGGGTAGGAGATGGAGTTAATAACCAATCACGCCAAAGTAATAAAACCTGCATAAAAATCCCTGCGATGCAGGGTCTGAAGAGATAGAATCTGGGCTGCTGGACACAGGGAGGTGCTGGGAGGGAGGCCACCCAGAGAGGCGTGGAAGCTCCGTGCCTTGCCTGGTGGCATCTCTTACATCTGGCCGCTCACCTACCTGTGCCTGTTGTCCTATCCTTTACGATCACGGGTAAAGGCAAGCAAAGTATTTCCCTGAGTTCTATGAGCCTTTCTAGCAAATGATCAAACCCAAGAACGGGGTCATAAGAACCTCCAAGTCTGTAGCCGGCTCAGACAGAAGTTATGGGTAACCTGGGACCTGCACCTGCGGTTGGCATCTGACGTGGGGGCCGTCTTGTGGGACCGAGCCCTCGACCTGCGGGGTCTGCTCTTACTCCAGGTAGTATCCTGATTGCATTAAACATGAGACACCCAGCTGGTGTTGGGAGAAAGGGTCAGTATAGGAGAAAAAAACATCAAAACGTATGTTTTGGGGATCAGAAGTACATGAAAGCATAAAGAAGGGAAAAAAGTTTATTTTTTCTATAAAGATGATTTTCCTTTTCCTTCAGCCTACTCCTGTCTAAAGTAAACTTCAACTGACACAATAACTCCCCAACAACTGTCTCCCAAACCACAAGATCCCCTGTTTAACCTCTTATGAGATCTTAGGGATTAAACCATGGTCACTCTGCATTCACTCACACGCCGGTTTACACTGTAACTTGACCGCTGTGTGTGTGTTCAATCCCCAAACACATCGTCAAACTTCTGAAGATCACGTCTTACGTTCTGCTTTTATGCGTCTTGGTGCCTAATTTGGTGCTGTGCGGCACTCGGTCAGTACCTAACAAGCCTCCCGTGTGATCAGATGCCTCCATGCAAAGCAACACCATCAACTCGCAACCTGTTCTTGGAAACGAGCCCATATCCAGGGCCCAGCATCTCATGCTGAAGTCACGACAAGCATCCAAGACAAGCCCTCCTTCTGAGAACAAGCAGCTCATTTATCAGTGGTGATGTAACACATGTTTGCCAATAGATTTCTTATCTCCAGAAAATTATTTCAGCAACGTAAGTACCGAGACAAAAATCCACTGAGACATTCTTTATTGGTCACTTATTTGTAGACTAGCATACTCAGAGTTTGCATTCCATGACAACGCGTTTGCAAAACAAAACTCATAGTTCAGCTCTATGACTCCTAGGAAGACGGAAGTTGGAATGGAGCATCTCACACTTAAAGAAACCAAATACATCTACCTTTTGGTCTCCTAGTCTTCAGGGATGGGTCTGCTCTTTAGACAGAGTGTGTGTGAGAGAGAGAAAGAGAAAAAGAAAAGAGAGAAAAAGAGAGAGAGAGAGAGAGACCAGACAGAGAGAGATGGAGACAGAGAGACAGGGAGAGGATAATATTGACCAAGACAGGGAGAAAGTTAGGTTGTCACTGATGATCGGGTGAAGCAGGTAGCAATCTTACTACTGGGTCTCAATTTATTCACCGAATGTTTATAGTAGCTGTATCTGTGCCCACCAGAGTCCACCGAGTGAAACCCAAAGAGAAGCAGAAGGGCCTTCAAGAAGCTCTCCGTCTGGCTTGGAAGCAGCCATGGGACAAACTGGTAGAGCTCCGTGCCAGTCCACAGCGGAGTAGTGACAGGTGCGTCGGAGCCAGAGAGGCACTCGCTACCTCTGCCTAGAGGGTTCTGGAACCAGAGAAGGAAACCACAACAGACTGGACAGAGCGGGAGGAAGCGACATTACCGCAGAGGTCAAGGTTATTGTTTTCAAAACAATCACTCTGGGCCTCAAGCTCTGCCAGCCAAAGTTCATTACTCACAGATGATCAAGCCTGTAAGGGACCCAAACTTTCTTGCCCAGTTTTTGGTCACATGCGAGGCAAGAGAAGCTAGAAAGTAAAATGCAAATGCCTTGGTCCTGCGCCTGCTGGGGGCCCCTGGGAGCACACGAGGGGTGTACAGGGACACAGAGCTGCGTTGGCGGTGTCGTAGTCATAAACGACTTTTGGCCCATTTCCAACAACAACGAGAACAGCCAGTGGCCCAGGGTGCCCCACGCCGCGTGCTTTCCTGCATCCTCTCGCCTGCATCTCCCAGAACACTCACAAAGCGGTCATTTTCCCACTACACAGAGGAAGCGAGAAAAGGTAGCATTTAAGTGTCTGCTACGTTCCAAGCACTGAACAAAGAGTTTTATACGCATTGTCCCTTCACTTAATCCTCAGAACAATCCTATAAATTAGGTACAACTATTATGTGTTTTTATAGATGAGTAAACTGGGACTCAGAGAGGTTAGGTAACTTGCCTAAGGACACACAGGAGGCAAATCTAGGATCTGGCCCATCTACCAGGTTGAACGCCAGGAAATCACATCATGTGACTGTTTTTTGGTCTTGTAAGACAATAATTTCATAGGATTAGATGTAAAAGTCCCAAAATTCATTCACTTTCCAATACGCTCTCTCGTTAAAGCGTTTGAACTGGTGTTTGTTAAATATTTATCCTCAAATAAATAATGCAAAAGAAGGAAAAAAGTGGAGGGAGAACAGAAAATCCCACCAGAGGAGAAAGGAGGGCATGTCTGTAAGAAGCAGGGTGGGGAAACCGAGAAACCGCACATGGACATCTGGCTCCACAGCGCCGACGGCAGGACAGAAGCGCCGTGGGAAGACGCATCTGCAAGCCACTGTTGCAGGGAAGCAGCTGGAAATCGGAAGGTGAGCTTGAGCTCGTTCCCACGACTGGGAGGCACTATTGGCGTGAAGCAAACAGGACCCAGGAGGCGTAACATCTGCCACGGGTGGAACTACCTAGAAGCAACAAGGAATCGCTCTTGCGATGCCAGTAACATCCCCGAGGAGACACGGGAGCTCATCAAATTCAAAGCCCCCGAGGGACTCTGGACGTCTGAACAGCACGGTGGGGATCCCACCGGCTGGGGCTCCTTATACCTCCTGGAAGAAACGGTTAAAGGAACGCTAGGAAATTCAGAATGGGGAGATGGCAGAGTCACTGCCAGAGAAGCAAACACTGGCCCCAGCGCCTAGAAGGAAAAGGCCTCAGGTTTGCAGAGACAGCCCCGGAAGGAGGACAGGGCTGCGAAGGAGGGGCCTTACTCTAGGAGGTGCCAAGCGGTCTAGAGGAGAAGCCCAGGCGGGAGCTCCAAGTCCTCCTGTCCGCTTTCAGGGGATCGGTGCCAAGTGGCTCAGGAGGAGGTGCTGTCCGTCAAAAGGAGACAGTAGGGACTGCTCCGAGGACCGCCTGTCCAGGGTTTGCTGAGCTGTGACTGGGAGAGAGGTCTCTTTCCCAGCTCCAAGCGGCCCAGGGCAGTGGGGTTAGGAGTGTGGCTGAGAACACAGCAGGGGCATCAGGAGGAAGTGGCAGGTCCCGGGAGCAGCAGCCCAAATCCCTGGGAGAGGAGGCGGAGCCCGGGGAGGGGCTCAGAGCAAAGGCGGTTACCACCCGAGGGCCGAGGGGCCAGGCCGACAGGACGAAGCCTGTTTCTCGGGAGAGAGGCTTTCCTCCGGCAGCACCCAAGGAAGGGGTGACCTGCAGGCCTTGGCAGCCTCTGCCTTCCCTCACCTCACTTTGCCAGGTGATTCTTGAGGAGAGGGATCGGGGAATGCGCTCCTGACGGGAAAGGTCTGGAAGCACAGGTGCCTCTGAGGCACCCTGCTTTGAGCACAGCCTATGTGAGTCCAGCCCCGGCCGCAGAGAGACCTCATGGACCGTGCGACCCGCTCCCGCAAGCTCACCTTTGCTTTGCTGGAAGTTGTGAAAGTTGTGTGTGCTGGCTGGGGTGAGAGTCCCTCGGTGGGCCTCTGCTGGGTGTGTTGGTCCAGCAGCCATCCCTTCTTGGAGAGCACCTTCCCAATCTCCATTTGAGGAGCTTTCCCTCCCCGTGCTCCGGGCATATGGGGCAGCTGTGGGGCAGGGCTGAGTGTGGAGGGTGCTCGTCCTGGCTGCAGGGGCGGCACAGCCAGACCTGGCCACTCAGCCGATTCCAAGATGGACACAAGACCCAATTCGGGTCAATGAAAAACAGGCATCGAGACTTCTACGGGGATTACTCAACAAATTTTCTCTTTTTCCCTGCTAGAATTGCAGAGCTAGCACAATACAAGCTAAAAGCTAATGGTAGCCAACTTTATCGCCACATGGGAGAAACTTAGACGAAGCCAAGAGAGAAGAAAGCAGAGGCAAGAGATGGATCATGGACGGACAGATGGATGGATGAAAGGATGGATGGATGGATGGACAGATGGACAGATGGATGGATGGGTGGATGGATGAATGGATAGATGGACAGATGGATGGATGGATAGATGGACAGATAGACGGACAGATGGATGGACGGATAGACAGACAGACGGACAGACGGACGGACGGATGGAGACACAGAGCACCCAGGGGCGTGGTCAAGCGTGACTGCACAGTTATGCCTGCAGCTGGTATGGGCACGATTGATCTCTGCGTTTGTTCACACCAGCCGATCACCTCCCCGTTTATTTAAGCTGGTCTGAGCTGCATCTCTATCACTGACAACCATAAAAATTCTCACTGGCAAACTCCCACTTCCCCGCCCCTCAAAAAAACCCCAACCCGTTCTTTAAATGTAGAAGACGTAACATCATTCTGTCATGTCCCTACATATAGGAAAAGAGGGAAATGAAAGAGGAATTAGGTACTGGGCGGGGGAGTGTCATTGATTTCGAATTCACTTCCCTGATTCTAAATTAAGATTCTCACCTAACATTTAATGCAGTGGATAAAGGAATTAGTTTGTTTTCTGTTGTTCTCCACAATTCAGCAGCTGTGCCTCATCATCAGGAAAAGGATATTTTCCAGCTACTTTCATTTACACCTGCAAGGAAGCCTGTCCCTTCTCTAGAATGATCTCACCAAAAATGTGAAAATATTTCAGACAACTACCCCTAAAGAGGCAACAGGAGAGCAGAAGAGAGAAAAAAGAAAAGCTGGAACCCCTGCCTCTTTAGGAGGGAGTGGTGACTAGATGGGGATCCCTCCAAGGCTGATCAACTCCTGGTTCCACACACCAAGCAACACCCAAAAGTGAGGAGACCGTTTCAGCCTCTAAGCCAATCACGCCACTTTGCATTTGTGAGTAGAAATGTGACCTTCATGCAGCTCCAGGGAAAAGACATGAGATTGGAAATCACTCAGAAGTTCATTTCCTCGAGGTTTTTGCAGTGAATGAATGTTTTAGATAGATTAAAAAATGGTAAGCCACTAGCAGGAGCTTTCTCATATCTATCTTTCAAACAAAAAATAATCTTTAACACAACTAACTTAAAAATATTGAAAGGTCTGTGTAGATCTAACCCTGTGCACTCTGCACTTTTCTCAGGGGTTAAGGAAAATCACATTGGCCACTAATGGTCTTTCCCGTGCAGAGTTCCTGCCTGAACTTCCCAGTGAGATTCCCAAGAGGCCTCCATTCCCTAAAAGTGCCCTGTCTCCCCAGGCTTCTCTGGAAGCCCTTTCCTCCTGCAGGTTTGCCCAGTATAGCAACATTGGTGAATCCACCTGCACATTGACCAGGGTAGGGCATCCATCTGCTCCTATGAAAGGTGAATGTTGAGATTGAGCAAGAATTGGAAGACAATATGGAAACCGACTCAAGCATGAACCCAGCCACCTACACAAACACACAAAAGCTCTAAAATCTATTCACCATTGTACTGACATTAAAATCGAAGAAATTCTATATTCTGATTGTACTTACAAAACAGATCTGCTAATATTCTCTTACCTCATTCACTCTCTCTATAGAGACTTATTTTTAAATTAAGAGTAGCATGAAAAGTAAGGATGTTAATGGATTATCACATATTGAATGCAAAGGATTCCACGACTTCCCAGAGATGGTCAGACCCAAAAAGAAGGGGAAAGAAAAAGCTCTTCTCTAAAGAAGACATAAGAATGCCGGGTCACAAATGTAGAAAGAATCGGATTATAAATCACCAGTTTGCAATGACCAATGTAATGATTGATTCTCTAGATATCAAACCCACTGGGTGAAAGATTTAGGGATATCAAGTCATTCCCACAATTACAGAGTATCTTTCACAGATGACAAGGAGAGAAAATGCATATTGACAATGAGTCGATCCTGGGGAGACCACCTTGGCCAACTACTCAATCGTAACATTATCATCCATGTGACAAACTCTATTATGTCCCACGCCAAACACATCACACCATCGCCCATGTGGTCCTCCTGCCATAACTGTCTAACCTGAACCTAATCACTAGGAACTAATTAGAAAAACCCGAATGTGAGACATTTTACAAAATAACTGGCTGGAAACTTTCAAAAGTCTCAGTGTCATGAAAGACACAAAAGGCTGGACCAACTGTTCTAGGTTTAGGGAGACAAAGAGACAAGGTAACTACATGCAGCATGTAATCTTTGGGTCCTAGATTTTTAAAAATCAGCATCAGGACATGACTGGGGTGCTGAGAATGTTTAGCTCTGGACCGTACGTTAGGCATCACTGAGCATTGCCAAGTGTCTTGACTGCTTAGGGGAGAACACCCTCTGCAAGCTGCAGCACCTCAGAGTCGAGTTCGAGACGCCTGCATCTTACTTTCAAACGGCTCAGGAAAAAAGAGGCATATTTACGTAAAGAGATAAAGAAAATATGGCAAAATGATAATAATTAGTGCATTTAGGTTCAGGGCATATTCGTATTTATATTATTCTTATAACTTGTCTGTAAGTTTGAAATTGCCCAAAATACAAAGTTGAGGGAAAAATTTGTAAAGAAACTCCTGAGAAAACCTCTGTAAAAAAGTTATTTGATTTACCCAACTAGCATTTTACACTGCCCAAAGACAATTACTTAACTTTGCAAGGGTAAACAGTTTACGTCTCAAATTAATTCCACAGTCCTTTCGAGCTGGCAAAGTTTCTCCGCAAAGGACCAAATAGTAAACACGTTAGGTTTTGTGAGCCGCATGTGGACTCTTGTTTAGTTTAGCTTTGTTTACGATCCTTTAAAAATGTAAAAAACATTCTTAGCGAGGCGGCCAGTACAAAAATAGGACAAGGCCCATAATCCGCCAACCACTGATCTCGCTGGAATTCCATAGAGTTCTATCTAAATAATAAAATCACAGCCAGGAAAACAAATCAGAGCCTTTCCTTTCTGGAATTATTCTAAACAGTCTGGTGGGGGACAGGGAGGCAGGCGCAGCGTGAGCGAGCCACTCTGTCCTGGGAGCGCCTTCTGTAGGGAATCGCTTCTGCAGGGTTCCTTTTTCACCCTGGAATTCTCCAGGACACGGTGTAGCATGTGATTGATATTTCTAACGCCACGACGCTTGTCACTGGTTTGCAGCTCTGTCGGATTTTGGCCCCGACCCAAACGCTCAGCAGAAAGCTCACATCATGTAAGCATTTAAACTCCAACTACACACACTTGGCAGAAGCAACAGAGGAAGAAAGAGATGATTACGGCAAAAACACATCTACTATAATTCTTTTGGGCACATGCATTCTGTTTGACACTTGCTGTTGCTGTAAGTTATGCATTTGTGCGTAGGGGTTGTGTGCAAGGCCGGAGATCTCCAGGATGATTTTGGGGTACTCAGTGTCCAAGGTCTATGCTGCCCTCTTGTCTCTCTCCTGCCTCTGCAGTCTTCAGACGTTTGTCTCCCTCGGGTCCTAATGGCTGTAAAACTAAAACCTCACCATCCTCTGCTGACCGCGGCCTCCTCTCCTTTCGGCCCTCCACGCCCTCACTGTTACGGAACCTGCCTTCTTGTCCCAAGAGGGACCACCAGGCTTACATTTTTCCAAGAGCACGAACCCCATGCTGTCCTTCTTTGTCCTCTGCCCAGCCGAGACCCAGTGGTCCCCCTCTGCACCGCCCCCTCCCCACCGTAGGTTTTCAGGCACCAACCTCCCCGCCCCTCCTCACCTGCCGCGAGACAACCTCATGCTTTTCTCTCCCATTAAAATCCCAATTCTGGAATAGGACCAGTAGAGCAAAACCTAAGGAATCAGACCTCTCGGATTTAAATCTCTTTTGTCTTTGTGACTTTAGCCAAGTTATTTAATCCTTTGTGCCTTGGTTACTTCCTCTGTAAAATGGGAAGTATAATAATAGTTCCTTATAGGCCACAGGTAAGTTTAGAACCAGGTTGATAAAAAAAAAAAAAAAAAACAGACCCCAGGCCCAGAAGGTGTCCTTCTGTTTCATGAGAACTATTAGGTTTTTTCCAGACTTGCAAACAACCCAGGAAATTTTTAGTGAACAAAAAGCATGTGTTTCTACACAATTGCAACTAACATTTAGAGAAGACCCAACTCAGACAAAAAGACGAGAGTTTATTGAACAAAAGAAAGAAGTCAACAATCTGTTCAGGTATTAGCCCACGGGGGTTATAACCACTGTTCCAAGACGCCAACTGGGCTTCTATTTTGAATAACACAAAGCTGGAGAGCTCCAAATAATTTTTTTAAAGAGAACTGTATATTATGAAGGCCCCATTCTAAGAAGAACTGAACTGCTTAGTTTTCAAAATCTGAAATTATGGAGAGTCCTTCTATCTTTAAATGTTGCTATCATGTGGGGCAGCTACGAGCTGGAATTCCTTTATCACCAGCATCCACAGAACTCTCTCTTGTTCTAGAGAGTGGCACAGCCCTGGACATCCTCATCTACTCTCCAAAGACAGGCGTTTGCAACCGTGTGGATCAACAGGCTGGGAACCTTCGCTTTCCTAGGACCCTCCAGGCTGAGCTTCCTGGTTTCAGCCCTGGCGATCACATAATCCCACACCCATTCCTGCTAGACTGGCCGTGAGACACAAGTCCCAGAAAATACACCTGCTACTCTCAGTCTGTGGCAGCCCAATATCGTCAACTCAGACAAAACCTAGCCATAAAGGTGAGAAAGGAGACCCTCCTCCTCCACTGTCCCCAAACTTCACTGCATGCAGCCCCTGGGTCACGGTTTTGGTTCTCACCGCCCTGTGAGCACTGCTCTTAGAAATGTGTGCGTGCCTGGTTCCTCTGGCTGCCAATCCAGCTTTCTCTTGAAGTGCTGGCCAGGGCTCATGCTACTGGCTTTCCTTGCCTCCGGCTACCTACAGGCTTCATTCCTCCTTAGCACACGCTTTGCCAGGACTGCCAGCTGGAGTCCCACTGGGGAAGTGACCAGTTGATCCCTGGTTCTCAGACTCCAGAGCTCACACTCCTTCAAATACACCAGAGTCTAATAGTAGTTAGAGGACTTGGACCATAACTTGCTTGTCTCAGGTTTTATTCTACCTACCCAGGCAGCAAATTGGCCCATGTTGCCCAATTTGGCCAGTTTCCCCAGCTTCACCCCAAGGCTGTCAGCAGTCCAAGCCCTTTACTTATTTTAAGGAGCCCCTGGATAGAACCTGCACCTCCATGTTGTTCTAACCATGCTATTTCCTACCCACGGCCTGGACCTAAAACCCGCTTCTCCAACCCAACAACCCTGACATTCGCTAGCGTGTCTGCAGAAGACCAATCTGTGGATGGTGGCCCTGCATACGTGGGGAGAGTCCATCCTCTAACCCAACATCTAGACAAGAAACAAATTCTATGTGAGTAAATACCTCTAGAAACAGGGCCTCGTCTTCCGACAAGCCTACTCTGAATCCAAAGCCAGAGGGGTGGCCTCACCCTCTGACAGATGCATTCCTAGGAACAGAGTGGGGAGGTAGATGCCTCCAGGAATCTCTGGAGCAAATGTCAGGTAAACAAAAATTGGTAGCAAAGACTCAGGTCAATTGAGCCAACACGGTCCACATGAATTAGATCAGATTCCGGTGAGTGTGTTAACATCAGGAAAAGGCTAAGCCCGAGATCACTGGAAAAGCGGGTGCTAGAACAGGAGACGAGCGTTTGGAGCCTGTCTGGGCTTGTCCCCGCGAGGTGCTGAAGTAGTCATGGCTTCCCTAGGACATGATCTCTGACGCAGCCGTGACAAAGGGGAAAGAGGCGGCCGGGACAGAGTATGGGTAGAGGGGCGAGACTCCCTAGGAAGACGAGTACGGAAACAGCAAACAGAAGCTACAGATCTTTCTTTGAAGAAAGCAAGCCATGGGCAGGCAGGGAAAAGAGCTAACATGAGCTGTTTTGAAAGGTTCTGCAGAACAGTCAGCACTTGTACAGCACAGAACATTATCCTTAGTTACATTATCCTTTTGAGGTTCACAAAGAGCCTCTGAAATACACAGAGTTATGATTTTTTTGTTAGTGTTTTTGAAAAAAAAAATGAGACTCAGGAGATTAAATGATTGAAGGGGTAAAGACCTGACTCTAGTCCTCAGGCTCCAAAACCCATCAGTGTGTCCCAAGTAATATTCTGAAAGTTGCTAAAAAAAGAATCATATTGTATGTGATTCTGTTTGCATACAGTTCAAGACAAGGCAAAACAGATGCTGCAGCGACAGAAATCAGAGCAGCGTCTATCTCCAGGGGGTTGAGATTGAGTGGGAGGAGCCATGAGGAAATTTTTGTTTGTATCTTGATTAGGCTATAGGTTACCTGTGCGCACACATTTTTCAAAACACATCAGGTTGTACACACAGGAGCTGTGCATTTGTCTGCACATTTCACCTCAATAAAACAAAAATAGGTACACAAATCACAGGACATGTTAAATAAATTCAAGTTTTGAAATCTTGAAGGTGATGGCCATCCATTCGTAAGTACTAAGGCTCTAGCTTATTTTGTGTCTAGAACCACAAGAGCCCTTAAGTCTTCCAAACATAAAAACTAAACATGGCAGTTATTGTTCACGTTTGAATTTTGCCAACAGTGCAAATGAAACATGCTCAAAATACCTCAGTGAAGTTGGCCCAGTAGGAAACATTACCTGGCGTGCTTCTGAGACGTTGCAAGGATATGGAAGTGCTGTTTTCACTGGGCACAGGCTGCTTTTGTTTGATATTTAAAAAGGGAGAAAAGCTGCTACCTTTACTACAATTAGGTCCACATCCATACAATTACATAGGCCCAAATTCCTACCTAGTAAAAGCTGATTTGAGCTGAGTAGCAGCTACCAGATTATCCTTCTGGACCCAATTTGCCGCTGCCGCGGTCTCCACCGCTCCCCACGACACACCAGGACTCCCTCGTGTCTCCTGCCTGGCCCAGTGATTCTTTTCAGTATCAGATTCAAACTGTAAATAAACTCCAAGTAAGACAGTAGAAGCTTTACAGACAAACTCAACAGTATTAATGATGCTTCTTGAATAAAACCAAACTGGACATAGGTTATACTTACTCGCACAGAAGAATTCCATTTTCCAACCCTGTCCGAAAATCTTTATCACCAAAACTTCTGCCAGTTACTTGCTGGAAAAGGAAAAAAAAAAAAGAGAGCATAAATTTTTCTTTTTTAATCAAGAAGCTCAATATTTTTATTATTAATATTTAAGAGCCTTAAAAAAAAAACTGGTGTCATTCTGAGAATGGTAAAGATCTGTTAGGCCTGCCAGAATTTCCTTCCTGGGTGGAGCTTTGCCTACATCAGCTAAAATTGAATTTAGACCATTTCTTTGAAGCTTTTTTTCTATCTACTATCTTAAAAAAATGTCTGTCCTTCCTGATAAGGATTTCTTACTTTTGGGGTTTGGCCGTGATAAGTCAAGGCCACAGCTCTTTCACCCAGAGGGCCCAACCCACACACACCGTCAAAAAAGCCTGTGGAAAGCACCACCTGCAGATAAAGTCCCTATTTACTAAAACATTAAGGGACCAGGGGGAGAAGAGGATACAGACCCCTAACCTCAAGAGACTAAACTCAAGACCGGAAGACTAAAGCCGATATCTGTAAATAACATGGCAGAGAAGACAAACAATGAAAAGCTGGAAGAGATTAATCATCGGCTGACCAAGACGGACGGCCACTTGGCGCCTCTGGCTCTCAGCAGCCCTGTGGCCGAGCCACCACGCACAATTTGTTTGTGCATTCAGTAAATCTTTACTGAGCACTAACGATATGCCAGGCAAATACGTACACGGTCATCCCTCGGCATCCGTGGGGACTGGTTCCAGGACGCCTCTCAGATACCAAAATCTGCAGATGCTCAAGCTCCTAGTACCAAATGGCGCAGTGTCTGCACAAAAACTGTGCGTATCCTCTCGTCTACTTCAAATCATCTGTCGGTTACTTATACTACCTACTACAATGGGAATGTTATTTAAGTCGTTGTTACACCGTACTGCTTAGGAAACAATGACAAGAAGAAAGTCTTCACATGTTCAGTACACGTGCAGCTGTTTTGTCGTATATTTTTGACCCGCAGTTGGTTGAATCCACGAGGTGGAACCCATGGATGTGGAGGGCTGATTGCAATCTATGCTCTAAAGCAACCTCTAACACAGCCCAACAAAGAGTTACAGCCAATAAACCAATAAAGGAAGTAAAATTGAATCACAAAACATACTAACAATAAAAAAGACAACCCCGGGCACGGTGGCTCACGCCTATAATCCTAGCACTCTGGGAGGCTGAGGCGGGAAGATCGTTTGAGCTCAGGAGTTCAAGATCAGCCCAAGCAAGAGTGAGACCCCATCTCTACTAAAGATAGAAAGAAATTACAAACAACTAAAAATATATAGAAAAAATTAGCCGGGCATGGTGGTGCATGCCTGTAGTCCCAGGTACTCGGGAGGCTGAGACAGGAGGATCGCTTTAGCCCAGGAGTCTGAGGTTGCTGTGAGCTAGGCTGATGCCACGGCACTCTAGCCCAGGCAACAGAGTGAGACTCTGTCTCAAAAAAAGAAAAAAAGACAACAACAGCTAAAAGAAAATGGAATCAAAGAACAGATGGAGCAAATAGAAAACACGTAGAAGGGCTATAGACTAACACGTGACCATACCGATAATTACATTAAAAATAAATGGTCTCAACATCCCCAGTTAAAAGACAGAGATTGTCAGAGTGGATAAAAAAGCAAGACCCAACAACTACATGCTCCCTACAAAAATGCACTTTGAATATAAAGACACAAATAGTTTAGAGAATGGAATAAGATACACCATGCTAACTCTGATCAGAAGAAAGCTGGAGTGGTTATACTAATATTAGACAAGAAAATTTCAGAACAGAGAATAATAACAGGACCAGAGAAAGTCATTTCATAATGATGAAGAGGTTAGCTAATCAGGAGGACGTAACAAGGGTAAACATTTATGTGCCTAATGAACAAGGCTCACGATACAGAAGTCAAAACAGACAGAACTGCAGGCAGAAATAGAGAAATCCACAATCAGAATCAGAGATTTAAATACTTCTTTTCAATAACTGATAGAACAAGTAGACAGAAAATCAACGGAGATACAGAAGACAAACAACATTATGAACCAAATTGACATCACTGGAACACTCCACCCTAAAACAGCAATATGCACATGTTTTTTTTCTTAAATTCACAATTAACATTTATAGATAGGCCAAATTCTGGGTCCAAAAACAAGTCTCAATGCACTTAAAAGAATTCACATAAAATATGTTATCTTACCACAGTGGAATTCAATTCTAAATTAACAAGAGAAATATCTCTGGAAAATGTCCAAATAATTTTAAACTAAGTAACACAATTCTAAATTACCCATGGATCAAAGAAAAAAACAAAAAATAATTAGAATGTGTTTTGTAGTGAAAGAATATGGCAATATCAAAACATACAGAAAGACACTACAGCAGTATGTAGGGGAAATGTATAGCACAAAGCCCTGATATCAGAAAAGATGTCAGATCAATGAATTGTGCTCCCATCTTAAGCAAATTAAGTCCAAATTAAGTAGAAGAAAGGGGGAAAAGGTCAGGGCTTAAATCATTCAAATAGAAAACTCAGGCCTGGTGTGGTAGCTCATGCCCGTAATCCTAGCACTTAGGGAGGCCGAGAGGGGAGGCTGGCTTGAGGCCAGGAGTTTGAGACCAGCTTGAGCAAGAGCGAGACTCCATCTCTACAAAAAACAAAAAAATAAGCCAGGTGTGGTGGCACACACTGTAGTCCCAGCTACTTCAGAAGCTTGAGGCAGGAGGATCACTGGAGCCCAGGAGTTTGAGGTTGCTATGAGCTATGACAATGCCACTGCATTCTACCCTGGGCAACAGAGCAAGACCTTGTCTCGAAAAAAAGGAAAAGGAATAAAACTAAAAAACAATAGAGAAAAATTGATGAAACTGCAAGCTAGTTTTTTGAAATTAATAAAATTGATAAACGTTTAGCCATGTTGATAAATTAACTCAGCCAATAAAATTGATAAATCTTTGGTTTTTAGCCAAAAAATAAAGAAGACACAAATTACTAATATTAGGAGTGACAGAGATGACATCATTACAGATTTTATAGATGTTAAAAGGATAACAAGGAAATATGACAAATAAATTTGTGCCAATAAATTCAACAACTTAGAGAACTTGATACATCTATCCATTGTCACAAACAACCAGAGTTCACTCGACAAAGAGATAAACTTCCCATGAAGACAGCGTCAGGCCCGGAAGGTTTACCTGACAAATTGTACCAAATATTTAAAGGAGAAATAATGCAATTCTATACAAACTCTTCCAGACAATTGAAAAGGAAGAATAGTTCCCAATTCGTTTTATTAGTCCAGCGTTACCCTGATTCCAAAACCAGATAGACATTACTAGACACACACATGAAATATGCCAATATGTTATTTCCTCATATTGGGAATCGTATACGACTTTTATTTTGCTTTTTAAATTTTTCCGTATTTTCCTAAAACTTTCTACAATTAATACATGTTATTTTAACCATCAGAAAAACCAAACAAGTTAAAAAACAAAAAAGCTTATGGAAAAGCAGTCTAAGAAAACTTAATGGTCTCAATTTTTCCTTGTAAACCACAGTTCAAGTTCTATTATAAAACATCCTCATTCACCACTTCTGCTAGAAAAGCAATTGAGTAGCTAATATAATGTAATGCTTCAAAAAAATATTTTGTTAATACCCTCTCATTCTTATTTGAGGGAAGGTAGGAAAATAGATGAAAAGTCTTTCTGAAGAGTTCGCAAATATCTAGCCTTTTTCCCAAAAGAAAGTAAGAAAGATCCCTTTAAAAAAGCGTTAAGTACATACTTCAAACATCTTAGCATTTTTTCCAGAATCTGTCCGTGACCTGCCTGTCACTGATCTGTCATCTATCAGAATGCTTCATATTCTGAAAACATCACTAATACTCTCTGTAATACTAACCTTTGTTCACCAAGAAGTGATTAGAGGGTTCAAAACATTTTTTCCCAGATCTTTACATTTTTATGTGCTAGCGAAAACAGTGCCAACACTGAGAACCCAACATAGTTTAGCTACATTTATTACAGAGTCCCTGGCTGGGTTTACCCAAGCCCCGCTCCATGTATGGCGCAATGATGACTAGGGCCCAGAAACAGAACCCCAGATGCAGCCTGGCCACTCCATGCAGGAAGCTCACAGACTGGTGAAGAAAGCAGGTATCTAAACTCCTACGGTAAATACAAGGTAGCATAACTATTAGTATTAATGACATCAAAAAATGCTGGTGGCCCACATACAGCCTAAAATGTTCATTTAGAGATAGGGTCTCATTCTGTCTCCCAAGCTGAAGTGCAGTACAGTAGCAAAATCACAGCTCACTGCAACCTCCAGCTCAAGCGATCCTCCTGCCTCAGCCTCCTGAGTAGCTGAAACTACAGGTGTGTGCCACCATGCCCCGCTAATTTTTCTATTTTTTTATAGAGATGGGGGTAGTGAAGTCTCACTATGTTGCCCAGGTTCATCTTGAACTCCTGGCCTCAAGGGATCCTCCCGACTCAGCCTCCCAAAGTGATGGGATTATAGGCGTGAGCCACGGTGCCCAGCCTAAAATTACCTTGCATCTGACACACAGCCACTACAAAATTTCAAGTAGAGATTGCTGTAATAGTCTAAAGTCAGTTTACTAATCAAAGTCCTACAAGATGTAGTCTGATCAAATTCAATTTTTTAGACTACCAATTCTGGAGATAGGAACAGGTAGCACACGTTTGGAGGAAGATGCTCATCTCCACCCCTGTTCTTCCTCCTCTGCCCTCTGTCTACCCAATCCAATGCTCATGAGGTTCTGTCATGGTCTCCACCTCGCTCTGCACTGATTCAAATGCCCTCCATGCTTCAAAGCCCAAGTGTTTTAGGATAGAGACACCTGGATCTTTCTTAGAAGGATCAACAGCTGAATAGACTCCAGAAATTCAACAGGTTCCAAGCCACTGAAAATTCGGTCCTTGGACTAGTAGCTGCAGCATCTTCACCGGGAATTAATAGTAGAAATAAGACTACCCGGGCTCCCACCCCATCCAAGACCTACTACATCAGAACCAGCATTTTCAAAAGATCCCCTTGTGACTCACATGCACAGTAAATTTCCCAAAGCCCTGAGCCAGGGCACCAGACTAAGCCAGCAGTTCAGACTCACAGAGGGAATGCCCTTCCATTGGAGTCAGGATTTTGGATGACCTGTCTCAACAACCCCTCTCAGCAACATCTTTATGACGTGTTTACAGTATCACACATTCTATATTCTAACCATAAAGACTGCTAATTACTGTTCCCCTCGTGATAGCATAAGCCATTGCTATAAACAGCAGAATACCCGCCAAGAATCAACCACCACTACCAACTGTCCCTTTGCAGGGGGAGTGAAAAGTGACTGCCCAGACGGCTCCTCACTGTCCCACCTGGATGTCGGCACACGGGACTGTGAATAGCCTTCCAGACAAGGCACTGGGCACGCCGTCAGCTCCTCGTCCCCCTCCCAAGGCACAAAGGCAGGGTGAGAAGCTCAGAACAGCTCTTAAAGACAGCCTGAGATGGGAGCTTGCAGCACCGGCGGGTGGGGACAGCCCAGGCTCGGAAGCACTCAGGGGCCAGCGCCAGGAGCGCAGTGTGAATGCCACGAGCGTCTTGTCACCCCAAGACCCTGCTGTCTCCCCCTACCGGTCCTCACCCATCCGGTCAGTCCCTCTGTCCTTGCTGTTGGTTGTTCAGCTCCAAATCTTGGACTTACGCTTGACTCCTGGCACACCTGTCAACGAATCCTGTGGATTCTGCCTTCCGAGCTCAGCCAGAATCTAACTGCGCCCCCCGCCTCCACCCTGTTTCCTTTCCCCACACCACACTCACCTTGCACCTGGCCAGTTCAAGAGTCTCTTACCCGGCCTCGCTGGTACCACCCTTGCCTCCCGTCCCTCTGCTCTCCACCCCGCGGCCAGAGTCCTCCTGCAGGGTGAGATTACGCACCCCATTCTACTCAACACCCCCAGTCCCTCCCCATCGCATTCGTAGTTGAAGTCAATGTTCTTAGAGCTCCCTAAAGGTGTTCAACATAAAACCACACAAGCAAACGCACAAACAAAACAACTAATAGGAGTGCATGGACAAAAACTATCAGAAATATGCTTGAGAAACCTGCACATGTCTGTCCACTCAATGAGATCCTCCGAAGCACTTACGGTGGCAACTGTGTCACCAACTGTGCCCTGTGTGCCTGTCAGGAAAGCCCAATATCAGATTTTTCCTGCATCATCCTTTAGGATTAATTCACTAACCAAAACATTTGATAGAGGGACACGTAGATTAAAACAATCCATGAGTGGATAATTTACTGAAAACACTGATGGTTTAAAAGGAAAAGAAAAGCTTTCCTCTGCCTCCCCAGTGAAACCAAAAGCAGAAGCAAAAGGACATCATAATGTGTCATCACACCGTTTTATGCAAGTAGCTACTGAGGAAGCTCATCTGTGTCTGATTTCCTTTCCACAGAACTAAAAGGTAATTACATTTCTCAGTTTGTCTGTGTCAAAGAAACTGCTCTGAATCATTCAAATAACTAAACTATGGAGGGCTTGAAAAAACACAGTCTAATAAAGAAACCCACACAACTTTATGGCAACAGTTCTGTAACGTGTTCATAATGTGATGTAACACACTGTGTATCACAAGGCTGTGCTCTAATTACTCTGCTGCCACTGTTATCATGTAATTGCCGTGACCCGTCAAAGGCTGCCAGATTCAGTCTCCCAGCCTGATCATGACCATTTATATATATGGTATTTCAGAAATATTTTCGATGATCTTCAGTTGTTTTTTGAAAGCAATCTTGCAGACAAACAACAGTCCACTAACAAATTAGTCCAGAAGAGGATTTTAAACAAATTTTAGCAAACCTTACTATAATGATCTTCAGAAGAGAATCTCCTGGCTGACAAAATAGTGGTCCCTGGCTGTGAGCAATTGAAACAAACTATAAGACGTAAGAGATTTTGACTTAACTTTTGAAAGACAGGGATATTTTCCCTAAATTGTCAAAAGCAGGTATACTTTTCAGAAGACTGAATTTCCTCCTACAAACTGCGAATGAAAAATATCACACCTCTTTAATTCACTGAAGAAGATTATTTGTAGCTCATTTTGTGCTTACTTCTCTTCTAATTATATTTGACTTAATTAGCATGAAGAACATCTCTGCATATGTTATACCTAAGTCCTAAAATAAAGCAGAGCACAATTACTCTCACTTTTTACATTTTCTGAGAAACAAACCCTTTGTGGGATTGTTAGAAAAATCAAGTCAAAATTCTACGGAAGCGCTTTGTAAACAATGATGAATCAAACTCACCTAAAGCAGAATTAGCAATCCACCAATCAACCATGCCAGGCAGCGCGAAAGGCGCAAGACCAAAATAACAAAATCTGTGTCCAACCCAGTAGGAATCCCAATCCAGGAGGAAAAAACAAAACATTACAATGTAGTAGGAAGAGAAACAGCGACAGAGAGTTATAAGACTATGGAGGAGGCAATTAACACAAATTTCGGGACTGAAGTAGCTGAGTGGTAAGAGCTCACGCTCACATAGCAGCTTCCCTATGCCCTCGCCGCTCTAAATGCTGGCCACATATTAATTTATTTAATTTTCATAACAACTTATGGTGTTTGATTATTATTTCCGTGTTAAAGTCAAAGACTCCTAGGCACGAGGGCACAAAAGTAGTGCATAGCAGAGCCTGGATTTAACCCCAGGCAGTGGGGCCACAGACACAGGCTCTCAAGCACCCTCCTGTGCGGCATTTGAGGAAAATACCATGAAAAATAAACTCTCTCCGCCTGCGGAAGTCAGGGAGGGCCCGTGGGTGGCTGACATTGGCGTGAATCCTACAGGACAAGAAGAGAGCTCCCAGAGGAAGGAGGTGAGTAGACCCCACAGGCAGATGCAAAGACCTCTATGAAGGTTTCTCTGAGCAAAGACAAGAAGCCGTACGGGCTGAGCACACAGGGCCTGGCAGGCGGGGAAGGGAGTGTCGTGGGAGGTGAGCTGCTGAGGAGGCCTGGCCCGGGCGGCAAAGGATCTTGTGCCTGGGCTACGGGCTGCCCTCAAACCTGGAGCAAAAGAGACACCCAGGAAAGTGGGACCGAGAGGAGGGGAGCTTTGGCGACCGTATTCCCCATTTCCACTCCATTCTCTCCTTCCAAAGAGATTGTTCCAGAATGACATTATGTTCGTTGCTCTAATTCCATCCCTGTGACTCTCCTGCCCCTACGTATAGCCACTGACCTCACTGCTGGAATCGCAGTGAGACAGCCAGAGACCATCTGGCTGAAATTTCCTTTAGGGACCCCGCCCAGCCCCACACCCGTCCCCTGGCGTTCCGTATCTGCTCTACTTTTCCGTCTTTTCCTGACAGCTCAAAAGGAAGCAATAGATTTTCTCTTCCCTAACCGGGTTCCTCTCCCTTAAGCCCTATCAAGGCTCTGGGTCCAATCCCTTCCCAGGCATCAGTCCTGCCTTTCTCTCAACCTCAGCCCCTGTCCAAAGCATTCTTCATGTCTCTGCTGGTAGCATAACGAGTTCCTTCTTCTCCTAAAAGCCCTAATTCAACCCAGCCCTTCACCCACCATCCTGTTCTGCTCCTTCCTGTCACAGCCCAAACTCCCTACAGGAGTATCCTGCACCCATCACCCTGTCCTCCTAGTCAGCCACCTGCAAGCTGTCCGCATTCGATTCACGGACAATCCCTGCCTCACAGCTCCACCAGCGTAAGCTAAATCATCTTAAAGAATTTGCACCAATCCTCTGCTTCCCTAATTAAGACACGCTAATAGGAACCTGTTCCAGAGGTTTGCATGAAGAATAAATGAATTAATGTCTATTAAGCCCTTTCTGCACTGCCTGACCCCTAGTAAGAGCTCAGTACACTTCACTGTCATTATTGGCAACAACAGTAGAATTGCCATAGATCTCATCCTTGGTTTTCTCCCTTCCGTCCTGTGGCAGGTCTTTCCTGCCTGATCTTAAATGAGGCCGTGCTTACATTCTGATATCGCCACACTGTCTAACCACAGACATTTTTCTCATTTGATCTTAATGTCTCAGCAGCATGACAGTCACCTTCTTGCTCCTTTTTGGGTCACCTGTCCCTCCCAGGCTTCCCCACCACCAAACACTCCTGGTATCCTTCCACCTCTTTAAATAAACACTCCTGTCTCCATTGCCTAAGTTCAGGTTGTATGCGTGACCCCTTTATTTAATGGAAGAGAAAAATAACACCCTGAAAATTAAGTGTCTTGCCCACATGACACTTGAATAACACCCTGAAAATTAAGTGTCTTGCGTCACATGACCAGCTAGCGGTAAGGACCAGCCTCAGCCCTCCTGTCACCCAGGCCAGGGCGTGCAGCCTGCCACGCTGCATTCCGAAGCCGCCCTGCTTCCCGGGGCAGCTGTATTGCCACACTTTAATAGCAATAGCTCCTCATGTCTATTCAATTTGAGTTGGCAAAGAAACAGCACAGAAGTCCAGGCCTGAGGTTATTTAATCAACATTATCAGACCGTAATTCCCTCCAGCACCGGCTCTGAGTGCTTAATATTGAGGATAATAAAATGCAATCTGCAGAATCCATTTATATTTTCATCATGTCATCAGAAAACCAGAAGGCGCACTGTTTATAGCCACAGATTGACAGACTCCACCAAAAACAAAATCTAATTAAAAATAACAGCCGATGCTCAGAACTTGGAAGCACCCTAGGAGCATTAAAACCTCTGATCCACCCGTTGTACGATCTAGACACAGAAACAGGTCAGTCCAGAGCCACCCGCGCGGGTTTAGAGAAACCGTATTTGCACATCCTCAGGCTGTCCTTGCCTTAAAAACAAGAACAAGAGGTGCAGAGAAAGACAGACAGCACTCAAAAAGAGCTCTGCCACTACATAAAGCCTTAGCAACTCACCCGAGAGCAGAGAAAAAGAAGAATCCAGAAAGAAACGGGCCAGTGGATGGAGTGCTTGTGGGCTAACTGTGTTGTTTCCATTTCCAAGCAGAAGAGATGAGCTTCAGCTACAGTGTTATTTTTACCTGGGTATCATGTTGCTCCTTAAATAAATATTTCAGTTCGGGGCTAATTTTGGCGAATCGGTCTATGTAACTGTCATCGAGTCCTCACACCATGAAGTATAAAATCTTTGAATTAGGTAGGTTGGGGTTCAAATTCCAGGTGTGGCACTTAGAGGCTGAGTGACACTGGGCACATGGCTTCTCCTTCCTGGTCTTTAAAAGATGGTCATAGAAGCCTGTTTTACAACGTCATCACAGGTTAGAGATCATGACTAGGAACCGTCTACTAGGACATTTAGGACTCATTGAGTGTGTAAAAATGGTAGTTCTATTTTTTTTCAAGGTTCATATTTAAGGAGAAGAAAATCCACAACTGGAGTGTCCAAATCAGGTGGTTGTAATTTTTGCTCAGAAATATTACTCCAGAGTTTGTGAGTGCTGGGCACGAAATCACACAGGGAAGCCCATGTAGTAATCTTCTACACCTGTTTTCTGGGTTACATGAGACCATGAAGAAACAACTGTGAAAATCCAGAAAAATGACACATTTTGTAAGAAAACTGGACCACAAAAAGTTGATGTCAGGAAGAAAAGGCTATTCTGAATAGGAGACTTCAGAGACACAACGGCCAACTGCAGAGTATACTCCTTAATGCGTTCCTAGTTTAAAAGAACCTTTATAGATAACATTTGGGGCACATTTGGGGAAATCTAAATATATACTGGTCATTTGATGATATCAGGGCATCACCGTTCCCTTTACTAAGAGTGATAATGACATATTGGTTATGTAGAAGAAGGTTCTTATACTTTAGAGGGACATACTGAAATATTTAGAGAGAAAGGGGCCCGATATCTGTAGTTTCTTTTGAATGGCTGAGAAAATACTAGAGAGAGATATGTGTGTAGAAAGCAAATACAGAAAATGTCAAAAATTGTTAAAACTAAATGGTAGATACATAGGGTTGTTTAAACCAATTTTTCCCTCCTTCCTTCCTCCCTTCCTTCCTTCCTTCCTTTCTTTCTTTCTTTCTTCCTTCCTTTTTCATTCTTTATTTCTTGCTTGCTTGCTTGCTTGCTTTCATTCTTTCCTATTTTGAAGGTTTTAAGACATCCATAATATAATGTCACCTGGGAGCCATCGCTGAAAGAAGTTCAACAGCCCAGAGAAAGTACACAGGTCAGCAACCTGTCCAAGGCCTCCTCACCATTTTCTAGGAGTATCTTTCCATATTTATTTTCACTGATGACAGTCATTTGCCGGTTTACTATCAGTCACTGCGTTTATGGTCAACCCTCTCTCTCCCCTGCTCACTACACAGAAACGGCACTCGCCAGCCACCACATCGACATGACGTCAGCTCCAAGCATGGAAAGGAAGAAGGGGTGAGGCCCCCGGCTTCCTGATTTCGGGCAACGAGCGAGAACGAGAGGTCCTGCCAAGCACACACAGTCCTGCTGTAGAGCTGTCTGGAGAAATGATTGATTTCACTGTTTGATATTCTAATAACCGGATAATTTTTAGCGAAGAATCCAAAGTAACCACAAAACAGTTGTATGTCGCCAATTCCTGGCATTTAAAAGGCATCAACATCATTAGGAAAGTACTAGAATTCACCCAAACAAGTGATTAGATTACCAAATGAAAATAAAACACGGTGAAGTGCTCAGTATAAAAATAGAATGATCGCATTGTAAACAGCCTATCCTTTAAAAAGGTTTGACTGGGGCCAGCGGTCCCCAGCCTGTTTGGCACCTGGAACTGGTTTCATGGAAGACAACTTTTCCGCGGACGGCGTGGGGGGTGGGAACAGAGGAACTCTGTGGCTCGGTCTCCACCAGGTCGAGGGGCAGCACTGGACCATGGCCCAGGGCTTGAGGACTGCAGGCGTGGGCAACAAACACAACTACAGAGAAAAGCAAGGAAGTGAGCAACCCACAATGAGGACAGCGACGTCAGGGAGGAGAGAAGGCACCGCTGGGTGGGGGCCCAGGAGGAGCTTCCGGGGACAAATCTGTCTCTCGGTTTGCGCAGTCACTGCAAGACTGTTCACCTTAAATGATCAACTAAGCTGTACATTTGTTTCATGTGGCTTTCTGTACTTGCATTCTATTTTATAATTTAAAAGGTTTTAAAGGGGACTGGGAATATATAAGCTAAACTCGACAGTGGCTCGATCTCATTTTTCCCCCCTCATAGGAAACTAAAGAGATTTTCCGTTTGGTTTTACTCAGAAAAGACTTTGTAGTGAGAAATATCACTTTTAAAAGGCATTTAGTTCAAATAAAACAGAAATATATGCCCATGTAATAATGGTCCTCGAGTCCACTTTCCAGTTGGTGGCTGTGGTCCACACATGACTGTCACATGTATATTCTAAAAGGAACATTTGAATACTGGACAAGGAAACCAACGTACCACTTGGTTTTGGAAAATAGAAAAACATATTGTCTTTGGAGAGTTTGTCATTTGGATGGCGCCAGGTGGGCACTCGGGCTGGGGAGGACCACAGCCGCCCTCTCTTCTGTCAGTGGTTCTTTTGTTTGACTCAAGGTAGACAATTCCCCCTCATCGGGACTGGCAGAAAGCCAAAAGTCTTGACTCAAGGTAGACAGTCCCTTGACTCAAGGTAGACAGTCCCCCTCGTCGGGACTGGCAGAAAGCCAAAAGTCAAGACAACTGGCTTCTGGCCTCAGTTCTCTGATAACCAAGGGCTTCCAGCAAATTCTTTCACTTTCTAAGTCTGAGATTCTTCTGAATAAATCTACAGGCTCTTCTGAACCCTCTCCCACTCTAGCCTCTCACCTTGAAATGATGATGAGGACAATAGTAACATCTTTTATAGAAACTTAATCGACTCACTGACTCCTCGGCGGCCAGTGTAGTGGTCCTGGCTACCACGCTGGTTACACAGGTTGTACCCTGGACAAGGGCAGCCGGCTGGGGAAAAAAGCTGGGGCTAATTCCCAGCCTGAGCGCCCTTCACCAAACCACGCAAACTCTTCTGAAGGAAGAGTCCTGTTCTCCTAATTCACATAAAGCTGCTGTCTGTACTCAAGCCCATAGAATCCACCTTGGGGAGATGTTGTCTTTCTCGAACTCACACAAAAGTGCTCATTGGGCTTCCAGAAGCCCTGATATCAGTATTAGTATTATCCCTGCTTTCCAGATGGAGAAACCGAAGTACAGACCATGAAGAAACTTGCCCAATTTCCCATAGCTAGCGGGCAGCAAAGCCAAGACCCTCAGCCGGGCAGTCTGGCTCCTACCCAGTGTGCTGTGCCGCCTAAGTGCGTCCGCGTCACCTCTGGCCCCATGTCATCAGCTGAGCTGTAAAGAAAAGCTGGACTTCTCACTGCCTATGTCACCTTCTGCTCTCCTCAACGTGCCTTTCCCTCAAAATGTGGAATAAGAAATTAAACCCATCAAGCCAGAAAAATATCAAAATGTCTATACATTTATTATCAAGTTACTCAACACCATGCATGTACAATAATAATCATCTTTGTTTTGTGATTGGATTTTTATCTCTGTTTTTTTTTTTAAAAATCATCACAAATACCTGAAGAATCCAACTTGAAACAATCCTAGATACAAGTTGAGCCTTTATGGAAAGGAAAGTAAATATCCATCCATGGAGGGCAGAAGGGAACAGAAGGAAGATGTCAAACAAGATGCCTCACCTAATACCGTTAGGCATTTCTGCAACAAAGTATCTCCCTACTTATCTTCCCCTGGTTCTTTAAACTTACAAATAACGCATCACGGCAGGAAAGCCGTTCTTCTGGCTGGTTTGTGACGAAGACAGCGGTGGGAATCCCAGCCCACTGCAATGCCATTCGTCACCGGTCCCCACTGGCAGCCCTACATGCGCAGCCGCCATCTTGGCCTGAATGGGAGTGACCATGGCTCAGGCTCCCCAGAGTCAGTGAGGAGCGAGTCCTGTCTCCAGGGTGTTACAGAGAACTGTGAGAAAACAGTGTAACGCTGGACTACCTAGTAAAATGGGGAGGGCAAGGGAGTGAAACATGGTTATTCTTTATAAACCTAAGAGATGAGAGCCATGTTTACTTCAGCCAGCCAACCAACCAACCAACCAACCAACAATGGGACCTGGTGCCCACCCATCATCTTAAACTTCATGAACCTAAAGACTGGGGAGAGGAAGAAAAGAATAAAGATTTAAAAGGCAACTTAGTTATTGTTCTTAATATAACACTCACTATGTTCTAAGAGGTCCTTGCCTCTGCCGTATGAGCCAGCTCCAGGATTCTACTGAGATTTCACAGTCTGGATTACATATATTACAGGACTAGTAGTTAAATTAAATGCAGTGTTCCAACCATATTATAATTTCTGAATATCTATGACATTGGAGAAATTTATCAAATAATGATTGAAAACAAAGCATATAACTATATAAACATTTAGATGCTTCTAAACCTGCATGTACTCTTATTGATAAATAGCCAACATCTTAAAGAAAGACACAACTACTATCCTGATATAAGCATACCACCCTTTCAAATAGCTGTTTCTGATTTCCTGACTACTTATAGGCAATGGAAAGCAAAAGACAAGGTCTCTCCTAAATTCTTGAAAATTTGCTCTCTGGGCCTGGCTTACTTCACCCAGCACAATGTCCTCTAGGCTCATGCATGTTGTCAAAATGACAGAATTTCCTGGATTTTTTTAAGGCTGAATAGTACGCCCTTGTGTAGATATATACTTTTTAATACATTTATCGGTTCATGGACACTTCAGCTGTTTCCATGTCTTGGCTACTGCGAATAGAGCTACAACAAACACGGGGGCACAGATGTCTCTTTGACTTACTGATTTCAATTCCTTTGGGTACATACCCACTAGCAGGATTGCTGGATTATACGGTGAGTCTATTTTTCAGTTTTTTGAGGAACCTCCATACTGTTTTCCAAAATGGCTACACTAACTTACAAGACCACTGACAGCCTACAAGGGTTCCCTTTTCTCCACATCCTCACCATTTGTGTGGCCTTTGCTGCACTAGCATTCGGGGTACTTTTAAAAAATACGAATAAGCCACCAAAATTTAAAAATCAGAAGAGCTAATATTTAAGCAACAACGATGAAGGTTTTTATTGCTTCTTATGAAAAAGAAAAAAAGGAATTAATAGGCAACGGTACCCACAGACTTGCCTGCTCTGTGCAGAATATTTTAAACCATAAAGGAATAAAAAAAAACCCACACCATATAAGGCATCCAATTTACAGCAAAGTTAAGGAAAGAAAAATGACAAATGCACTTGTGTGTAGATGTTCGAAGGAGTGAGACAAGGCAAGTGACGATGGAGTATTACAGAGAGGAGTCTTCCAAAAAGTGGGCCCGAGGCTGGGCGCGGTGGCTCACGCCTGTAATCCTAGCACTCTGGGAGGCCGAGGTGGGTGGATCACTCAAGGTCAGGAGTTCGAAACCAGTCTGAGCAAGAGCGAGACTCTGTCTCTACTAAAAATAGAAAGAAATTAATTGGCCAACTAAAATATATAGAAAAAATTAGCCAGGCATGGTGGTGCATGCCTGTAGTCCCAGCTACTGGGGAGGCTGAGGCAGGAGGATCGCTTGAGTCTGAGGTTGCTGTGAGCTAGGCTGACACCATGGCACTCTAGCCTGGGCAACAGAGTGAGACTCTGTCTCAAAAAAAAAAAAATTGGGCCCGAGCTCAGATGGGCAAGGAGAGGAGGAATGTGTGCAGAGCTGAGAGAAGCTCCAGAAACAAAAGCACATGGTTGGAATCAATAAGTCATACAATAGATCACAGGGTACCTCGCAATACAGATACAAAACACGAGCTTGACTTTTTAATTTGAAATTCAATTGCGGAACACAGCGATCAGGAATTTTAACAATTAAGCAGCTCTGAAGCATGGAGAGGGTCAAATCCAGCCATTTGGCCATTCAATCCAGTCTCCAGGGTGCTAAACACTAGATATTTCTTAGACATATGACTAAGTAATTCCCAAAACAATTCCCATCAAATGCCAGGTGCAAAAGCAATCACAGCAAAATCTTTGCCGATGCCACAGATCTGGGGTAGCAGAGCCTGCAAGAGCCAGCAAGCCAGTTCAAAAATAATTCTGGAAGCTCAGAGATCCTATTACTAAGAAGCAGAAATAGATTTTCAAGTGCTTACTTTGAAATATTAAGCATCGTTCCACCCAGCTCTTTCCAGCATCCCAGAACATTTATCACAAATCAGTTCAAGGTGAGTCAGCTTCTAAAGCAAAGCGTCACCATGCCTGAAGTCACAATGCATCGCGGTTTAACTTCATCACGATGTGATGAGCACAATAATAAAAAAATATAAAAATATTTTCATACTCAGAAGTTAGAGGTAACACATGATAGTGTAAAATGTATCTGTTAATCTGATGTATCTGATAGTGTAAAATGTATCTTTTGCTTTCTACAATTTCTGTTATTTTTCACATAACTATTTCAAGATTTTTACCAACAATTCAAAACTTCAACCTCCAGACCTGATTAATCTTTCATTTACATTTTCAAAAAAAAAAAAATACCTAATTTTGGAAAGACTGGTATTCTCAGACCACTCTCCAAAATCCTGGGAGATATCAGTACCTCCTTTCACACCTATAAACAAGAACTGCCTCTTTCTTTCCACAAGAAAGTCCTTTCAACCCAGACCCCTGTTCCTTCTCCCTCCGCCTCTGACCTCCACCGCTCCTCTTCTTCCCACTGCTGACCAAGCTGAAGCATCTTCACTCTTACTTCTTTCCATTCGGCAGTCTCGCTTTTTAAATGTTTCCCACCGTCTAAAGCTTGAGCCCTAACTCCTTAGACTGCTGGTGAAGGAATCTCCCATGTGAGTCTGTCTTGAGCAACATCCTCACCCACAACCATCTGCTCGTGCCACTGGCCATATCTAGAATGCCTTCCCCTTTTATTTATTTATGTCTAACCCCATAGTCGAATCTCAAGATACAAATACACTAAAATTTCCCTAAAGTACCCGCTAGTCCCTAAACCCCACAGTAAACCAAATTTGCCTCTACTCCTGAAGCACATCCTGTCTTTTGTATATGAAATAATATAGGATTTATAATCAGAAGATCTGGGTTTAAATCCTTCTTCTGCCACTGACTAGTTACGTGATTTGGGGCAGATACATCTGCACGGTAGCTCTTTCTTTGCCAATAAAACAGAGGAAATGATGGCATTGATCTTGTAGGTAAGGATTAAATGAGATTATATATATGAGAGCACATTGAAAACTGTAAGTGATCAAACAACCATAATTTATAAAATGTTATTGGCCTTGAATTGTCATTAATATGTGTTTGTTTTGTCACTGTGACCCTGAGCAGATTTGTTCATTCAACAATTTTTTACTGAGCACATAATTTTATGCCTGACACTGGGGACAACAGTCCCTGAATTCATGGCACCCCCCGGTAGACAAGACAGATGATGAGCAATGTAATATCTAATACAACATCGGGTAGTGGTAGGAGCTATGAAGAACAATGGAGCAGAACAGAAAGCAGCAGAGAATGAATTGCTACTCGGGATATTTTGGATGGAAAAGGCTTCCCTGAGTAAGGGACACGCAATCAGAGACCCAGATGAAGGGGTGGCAACGCTCGCGTCTATGGGAGGAGCATCCCGGGTGGAGAGAAATGCAAGCTCCCGGCGCACAGGCGGGTATGAGCTTGGCGGGCCTGGGCCAGGAGAAGGCAAGAGTGATTAGAATGGACCCAATACGGGTGGTCACGTGACAAGCCGGGAGCAGAAGGGCAGCTAACAGCCCATGTACGGCCACGATCAGGACTTGGGAACTCATCTCAGCGCTGTTCAAAGTCACTGAGAAGAGAGTTTTGAGGGAGGAGTGATGTGAAAGGATGAACATTTTTAACGACTCTGGCCACTGTGTGGAGAATCGACATGGGGGGCAAGGCTGAGGACAGCAAGACGAGCGAGGACAGAGCTGTGTGGGTTAGACGAGAAAGACGCAACCGGGAACACAGCGGCAGCAGCGGGAGGTGGGCGGGTCCCGGGCGTATTTTGCGGTCAGAGGCTGAAGGAGCTGCCGATGGGCTGACCAGATGTGAGACATCAGCAAAGCAGAAGAGTCTCTACGGTTTGACCTTGGGCAGCAGGGTGCATGGTGGTACAACCTATCGATATGGGGATGTGTATATGTTCATATATATTCGGATTTGGTCAGAGACTACTAGATGAAATCCCTCATGTAGGGTGCAAGAGAAGAGATCCAAGGACCAAACCCTGGGGCCTGCCAATGAGTAAGTCAGGAAAAACAGGAAGGTCCAGCAAAGGGGAACAAGAAAGAATGGCTGATGAGTGGGGAGGGCCAACTATGTGATGAGGATGTCCTGGAAGCTAAGGGAGAAAAATGTGGGAAGAGAGAAGGAGGGTTAACGGTCCGATGATGCTGAGAGGTTGGGCAAGATGAAAACTGGGAATTCTCTGTTGGACTGCGGGCAGTAAAAGACACAGGCATCTTTGACGTGAGTAGGTTCTACAGAGTGGTGGGTATGAGAGTATAGTGCAGTGGATGAAAGACGAAAAGCATAGTCAATTCTTTGAATGAGTAGAGACGGAAAAGTAGCTGGAGATGGATGCAGAGATAAAGGCACATGCCAAAGGAATGACCCAGTAGAGAAAAAGAAGTCGAGGTTGGGCATGGTGGCTCACATCCTTCATCCTACCACTTTGGGAGGCTGAGGCAGGAGGATCGCTTGAGCCCAGGAGTTTGAGGTTGCTGTGATCTATGGTGATGCCACGGCACTCTAGCCCGGGAAACAGAGTGAGACTCTGTCTCAAAAAAAAAAGAAAGAGAAAGAAAGCAAAAAATAAAGAAAGAAAGCAAGAAAGACAGAAAGAAAGAGAAGAAAAGAAAAAGAAGTGGATAGTGTAGAAAAGAGGAACGGCAATTGTGGGAGCAAAGAGCCAATCCTTGAACAGCGAAATGCATCACAAGGTCAAGGTCGGGCCTCACGTAAGAGCAGAGAGCGCTCTTTGACTCCAAAGGAAGGCAGGCAGAGGAAATGGGTATAGACGCCGGGCAGATGGCAAACTTGATGGTGGGAGGATGAGTTTTCTTCAGATTGCTTTTAGAAGTCATCGGCTGAGAACGAGAACAGGAAAACGGCGTTGGAGATCTGAGGAAAGAAACGGGCGGCACGTTGCCCTGACGCCGGGCAGGGCACAAGCATGGGGTACCCACTTCATGTTCCATCCCTCCTCCTCCCCATTCGCATTTCCTTCCAGAACCTTCACTGCTTTGCAGTTGTTATCCATGAACACGGAATCCTGGAACTGTACTTAAAGATGAGCCTGATTACTTTAAAAAACAAAAACAAAAACAGCTCAAAAAAGCCTGACAGCCAGAAGATTTTTTTTTTTTTTTTTTTGCATGTTGTGCAAAACCAGCAATGACATAATCCAGAAAGAGGATGTTAAAACTGAAAAGAAAGCTTTCTGGAGCATGTGCTGCTGGTCACGCCCTGGCACTGTGAAAAATGCCTAGGGCTGCACGCACGGCCAGCAGCCCCCACTCGGAGTCCCCTGCCTCTCTCCTTTTGATGAATGCACAGGAGTGGCTGGTGAGGGGGACATTCCAGAGAAGCAACACTTCAGAGATTTTGGAAATCTCCTACCGACTGAAGGAGGGAGGCAGAAAATAGACCAGCACAGCACGAGTCCTCGGTGGTGACCACACTTGCATATTCCGGAGTAATTTAAGGATCCTATTGGCCCTGAAGAAGGAGCAAGACCAACAGAGGTGGTGGAGTGACAGTCACCCAAATGTGCCTGGCTTTATTTCAATGGTTGTGGGACGGTGGTTTAGAAATATCAGTGCCCACTACCAGGAGGTACAGCTTATGACTTTCTACCTCCTAAGCAGGATTACAATCTTCAGCCCCAGTGGATAGAAAGGATGACCCTTGGCCCTAAACATCTGTGACATCCTTATAAATATCATCAGGACAGCAAAGCTGCCCGTCTGACCATTGTTGAGTGAAGCCATGATAACAAATCTTCTGCTGAGTCTTTTGGGGAAAAGGGTTTGAAAATCACCAAGATAAACACCTTGATTGTGTTTGCTAGGGTAAGGTGACAGTTTTCCAACGTCGTAAAAAGTAAGAGTTTCTCCATAACTGAGATTTACAAACATTCCCAGCAGACGAAAGTCTGGAGTTAGATATCCGAGCTGCTACCCACAAGCTACACTGGCTGGATAACAGGGGGTGCGTGAAGGGAAACAGGACTCCCAAAAGGGGCTGGAGGGTGAGCCCCAGCTTCGATCTGACCTGAATGGGAGGAAAGCGGACATCTGATCATGCAGGGCTACGAGGCTCACCCACATCTCTTGAAGCTAGCTTATAATTTTTTAGATTTTAGAATGGTGATAGGATATATGTACTGTCTACTATGTAACAACTCCAAAAGATCTGGGGAAGGCACTCTGTAATCAAACCCAGTATTTCTGTGGCAAAATGTTTCAATGGTCACATTAAGTGGAACAGATAAAGATTTAAAAATAGCCTCAAATCATTTCAGATCAGGTCAAGATTTTGCTACTAACTGAATTATAAAAGGAAGGAAGGAAGGAAGGAAGGAAGGAAGGAAGGAAGGAAGGAAGGAAGGAAGGAAGGAAGGAGGGAGGGAGGGAGGGAGGGAGGGAGGCCTAATTAATCAAGAAATAAGAGAAACCTATTAACAGTGCTTCTCAATCTGATTGCACATTATGATCATCTGGAAATACAGTCCCAGCAGAGACTCTAATTTAAACTGTTGCAAGAGGGGGCCTGGGCAGTGACATTTTTTAATAAAAACTTCCCAGGTAATTTAAGGTGCAGCCAGGGTGAAGAACCACCAGTCTAGAGCAGAGGACAGCAAAGCTATTTTGTGAAGGACCAAACAGTAAATCTCTTAGGCTTTTCGAGAGACACCGTCTCTGTCGCAGCTGACCGACCCTGCTGCTGCCGTGCGCAAGCAGACAGAGGCGACGCACGAATGGATGGGCACAGCTGGGCTCCAACTAAGTATTATCTATAAAAATAGGCAGTTGGCCGTACTTTGCTGCCCTCTGCTCTACAAGGAAAGAAGCCTTCAAATTTTCTAAGTGGATAGAAAATTACTGCTCGGGCTTTGGAAGGAGCATCTCAAACTCAGAGAAGAGTAGGATCAATATAAAACACTAGTTTTGGGGTTAAACACAAAAACTGTGGGTAGGGAAACATGCTGATCCCCTTCTCCACGTGACAAATGGGAACAGAACAACCAAAGAAGTGGTTTGTAATTTGGGTCCCTGTGATCTTCTTTAAAAGGGAGAGAGAACCCGGAGGGAAAAGGGGAGCGGAACACCCAGAGAACAGGCATCGTGACCCCCACTTCAGGAGAGAAGGCAGGAGGAAGGCATGCCAGAGCAGGAGAGTCCAGCTCAAGGGCTGGGGTCCTGAGCAACAGCAACCCTTCGACGAGGACCACGTGGCCAAGGACGGGTTGGACCTCACAGGCATGCTGGCAGCCAGGACTCAAGAGTCACCACCAAGGGGCACCGTCAAGAGTCACCACCAAGGGGCACTGCCCCTCCCCAATCCATCAAGCCCTCACACCAGATGTCGGGGCTGCGCACACTCAGAGACCATCGGGCAGATTTCTCGGACGGGAGCAAATGTGGGAACAGGTGGGAGCCGGCCCCCCAGAGATTGGCTCACAGACCTTAGGGAAGGAGCTACAAACGGCAGCACAGGGGTAAGAAAGCCAGAGGACGCTTCCAAGAATGAGAAGACAAACACCAGCAGGAGAAAGGCTGGGAGACGCAACTCGGAGAATTCCCTCCTCTTAATTCGGAGTAGCCTGTGCAGTTTAGCTCTGGGCTGCTAAGAACGTAGCAATCCAAAAGGAAAGTTTGGAAGTTTAAGGTTTCGAATATACCGAATGTGCACCAAGAGGGAGAGAGGAAAGCAAAGAGATGAAAGGCACAAACATTGCGAATTTCTAAATCCTGCAAGGAGATGGGTATGCTTCCGACCTTCCACTGTGATCCAGAAGTAGATTTACTTTGCAGGTTATTCACTGATTCAACAAATGTTTGTACCCACTGTGAGAAAGACACCATGCTCCCAACATGGAAATGTAATGGGGCCCGGCGTGGTGACTCACACCCGTAATGCTAGCACTTTCGGAGGTCAAGGCAGGAGGATCGCTTGAGCCCAGGAGTTTGAGGTTGCTGTGAGCTATGATGATGCCACTGCACTCCAGCCTGGGCAGCAAGAGTGAGATCCTGTCTCAAAAAAATTTTAATTTAATTTAACTTAAAAAATAAAGAAATACCAAACAAATTAATTTAAAAAATAAGAAATTATATTTAAAAAATAAAGCAAGTGGGGGTAGAAGACAGATGTTAAATAATCACTCACGAATGTGAAATTGCAACTGTTGTGAGTTCCAGAAAGGAAAAACATCAACGCCAGCAGAGCTTAGAGTGAGGAGGCGTGATCTACTCAAGAAATTGACTCCTGGGTGGGAATCCGCAAAATGAGTAGGAGGTAAGAAAGAAAAAGAGGACAGAGCCTTCCAGGAGGAGGAAAGAGCATGTGCACAGGGGACACGGCAAGGGTGAGGGCTGGGAGGAGGCACACTAGGGCAGGAGCTCAGAGAACGGGGTGCGCAGATTCTGATACCTGGCCACAGGTGTGGGCAGAAGCACACAGCCTTGCAGAGCATTGAAGAAACGTCAGCTGAACCCAGGCCCGGCGGGAAGCTCGCCGAGGAATGATTTTAAGCAGAGTTAGGGAAGGGGGTGACAAGATCAGATGTGTGTTTCAAAAAGACCCCACTCTAAAGAAAAAGGACTGGGAGAAGGGAGCGGGTGGGAAGCGGATGCTAAGAGACCCCTGAGATGCTTTCATGGTAGACCCCAAATTAGAAACAACGACATAGCTGACTGAGAGTGGTAGATTTCTACCAATTTAATTTTTTAAATACTCATGTTCCATATTCCAGACACTTATCACAGATTTACTGGCAAAAGGAAAAAAACATGAAGCCTTTCTCATTGTCTACTGTTCCGAGCCCTAAACATAGATAATAACGACTCTGCTCTTGGCTATGATTGAGACATAAATGTGGGTGAACCATAAAGGCAAAAAGTGACTTCTAGGAAGCCAGTTGCAACACCCTGCCCAAGCTCTTCAGGAGGTCTTCAGGGTTTGGAGAAAAGACTTCAGAGAAAAAAATAAAAATAAAAAGCATGAATTTTCCTCAACTCGTTCTCTCTGTGTATAACTCCCTCTAGAACCTTCCAGGGGGTAAATGGTCGCAGCAGCACAGAAGACAACTGGTTCGATATTCGGGTGGTTCGCAATCCTGGATCCTACCCAAGCAGCCTCATCCCAAGGCAATCAGGAGCCGTGCCACGCTTGTGCTCTAAATCGCTCTGGCCTTTCACGTAACATAAACTACACACAAGAGACCAACATGTGCTGTTGAACCTACGTTCACTAATTTCATGTAAAGATGGAATTCCAATACAAACCCTGAAAAACAAATAAAAGGTCTATTTTAAATTTCCGGACAATTACAAGCGAGGCAAAATTCTGCCTTTTGCCAGCTGTATTACTTTTGGAGGAAAAAAAAGCCAAACAGTCTTTTCCTCTTTCATGTTTCATATCCAAGCCACAAGCCAGCAAACTCTGGTATTTACTCCAATGTTAATAAAAGTAAATTGCTTTGTGGTTTTGGGTCATTGGTATAAAACTTGTGCTTCTCTTAGTTTATGTTGTGTATTAAAAGTTCAAAATTTTAAGATGCATCTAACACCAATTGATGACTTACGTATGCTTTGCTGTGTGATTCAAAGCATTTTTGCAGTTTATGTTTGAATTACTTCTACATTCCTAAGCCAAGTGCTCTCATGATTCCTGTGGGATTCCTTTCCTCTCTTCTTCTATCTTTTGACCTTCATGATGTGAGAACTTTTTTTTCTTCTTGAGACATCTCCTGGATTACAATCTACTCAAGCAGGAAATCGAACCCATGAGAAGTTACATTACCAACAAAAACTCTCAACTCAAACTGTAAGTTACCAATAAAGATCTTTTTTTCCCAGGGAGATGGAATCTAATTAATCCTTTTTGCAGTTGCCTTTTTTTATTTCCTGAAGGATACAAGTCAACTGGGACGAGCACAAACAACTTGAAAAGAACATTCTAGGACCTACTACACAGATGTCAAACATACTGCCCCTCCCCAATCCATCAAGCCCTCACACCAGATGTCGTGGCTGCGCACACTCAGAGTTCGGCATTTTTCAAGTCAGTCCTTCCATCAGCCAGATGCTCGAGTACACAGTTCCCTTTATGACTATTTATCACACAAAGAGAACTTCGCTGACTTGAGCAGCAGCCCCCTTGGCAACACTGGCCAAAATGCTAAGTAGGTTGGTCTTCTGCAAGCTGTCCAAAAACATGCTACTGATTTAGACGGTCCTGCAGAGCAATCCATCACGGTCCCGGCCCCGATGAAGGGCCGTGGGATGCACACATTCATTTCATTAGGATCTTACTTAGGTCTGAGCACTTTTTTCCTTTACGTTTTTAACCTAAGGTAATCAATTCCACACAAAGCAAAGGGACGACAGACGAGAGAGAAACGGCACCTGGGCTAAGGCTTTGCTGATGGCCGCCACAATTCTAAGTCCTCAAAAACAAACAACAACAACAACAAAAAGAAAACAGATTGGGTCGAGGGCCTTCCAGCCACAAAGAGATAGCGAAGTTTTCCAGAACCTAACAGAGATCAGGCACTGGCCCTCAGTAAGGTCTGCCTCTTCTCTCTTCTTTCTGTTATTTCTGTGCTGAGTTCATCGCAGGCGTTGCCAGGGCGTTATCGGCGGGCTGAGGCTGGACCCTCTCGCCCCAGCGACTTCAGGCAGAGTTGGGCACCAGACATCCATCCCCACGGACCACAGAGTCTCCGCTTCTCAAAACCATCTGTGATTTTCTTTTATGCGTTTTATCTTTCTTTTTTAAAGTAAAAGACAACAAAATTTGTGCAACCCACAATAGAATATACATCAAACGAGGCAAAATCTCTTTAGTCATTTTAAGCAATCAAAGAAATATTACAAGTTCAGACAGAGTGCACGACAGCATTGCCGCGACTCGAGTGAGAGAAACGCGGATACCGGAGCCGGAACGCCGGGGGCGGGGGGCGAAACCCGCGTCCAGCCACTTCCTAACCGTGAGTGAGTCCTACTTAGAGACTCTCTGCCTCAGTTCCCTGCTGTGAAATTGAAGGTAACAATAGTACCCGCCTGGTAATGCTTTTGTGAAGATTCAACAAATTGATAAACACTTAGCAGTATTAGTGTTTAGAGACCTGGCCTGTGGGGACCACTCTATAAACGTCCGCTGTTACTGTTTCCACAAAGCTACAGCAAACAGATTATTGCATCTTGAGTGTTAAACAAATAGAAGGTAATTAGGAGCAAGAGAACCATTCAGAGACGATTTGTTTAAAAAAATAATTTTGAAAAACAGCAATTTCCAATGGGCCAATGTGCAGCGCTTGTCACGGGCAAGTTTCAGGGGAACCGAGGACAGCAGGAAGCAGGCAATTCCTTCCCACCTGCACGTCACTCTGGCTCTGAGTATCTGTCAGCTATGCAAACTGAAATGCAAGGCTTGTCTACAAGGGGAGAACGCCACGTCGCCCAGCCACTCACAGTGGCACACAGCGAAACGAGAGAGACCCTGCTGATGGGCGGCAGAGGGTCCTGTGACCACAGCAAGTCACTCTTTCCTGTCTGTCTGTCTTTCTTTTTCTTTTAAAAATGATTTATGGTTTTGAGTCATTAGAAAAATATGGAAAAGCACTGAGAATCAGTAATGTAACAAACACACCTGGATCTCTGCTCGGAACTGACGAATCGTTAACAGTTTTCAAATACAAATTTCATTGTATATATTCAAGGTGTACACGGCGATGTCATGAGATACATGCACACAGTAAATGGCAGGGACAGGGAACACCGCAGCAAACGCACCGTCTCGCTGTGCAGATGGAGGCCCAGCTGCAGCGCAGGAGGGGCGCCCCGATGAACCTGGGCTCACCCGGCAGCATCCAGACCGGCCCTCGCGCAAGAGGAACACCAGAGCTTGCCAGCAGCAACTGTAACTTCACCATAAATCTGGAGTGATAACGATCGCGTTTTTTGAATGCCATGATCAAAACCACCTAAGTCCACCCTGTTGATCGACATATTTGACTTTATTAAATATTAGTTCGAAGGCATGGGTAGCAAAATTATTCACATCATCTTAGGGCTGGCTAGTTCCGCAAACTCTTCCAGAAACAAAAACCTTCCTCTTCAACATTCCTGCTGCCTTGACACGGATCTGGAACCTGTCTCCCTGTCTCTTTCCTGCCTCCCTCTTAAATGTCTTTCGAGCCGAGGCCCTAGTTTGCGACGATCCTCCTCTCACAACCAGAGTTTCCTCTGCGCCCCCAGTTCTACTGCTTCAGCCCGTTTCCTCTGCCCCCAAGCACCAGACCTCTCAGACTCTCCAGGGATGAAGCCAGCATCTGCATTTTTAGTAACCCCCCACCCCGAAGATTCTTAACAATAGTTTAGACCAAGCATCCTCGAAGGCGCCAGGCTGCATGCAACGTGGAATGCCCAGTGCCCATCACACGGTACATGCTCAACACACATTTATTTAACGGAGGAATCCACAGCAACTTCAACTCCTCAAGGGACTTGGTTCTTGGAATCTTCTCTTTGCAAGTGACAGGCTCCTCCACTCTATTCCTGCTTCTCCTAAACCTCCTCTGCACCCTGCTCTGCACATCCCTCAAAGACCTTGAACTCAAAGGCTTCCTAACGGCAGTCTCTGCTTCCTGCCTTCCTTTGACTCTTGATACCATCTCACACCTGCTGGATCTACTTTTCATTTCCATCTAGTCACCATATCCTCCCACCTGTCACCTCTGTTTGGCTTTGGTGACCTTTGTATGCAACTGGGCTGCTTGACCGACGATTTCAGGTGGAGTTAGCCTTTAGATTTGCCAAGGTTTGGACCACGCGCTCTGCTCTGTCTGCTCCTGTGCCCTTAAAGATTAAGTCCAAAATTCTTAGGGGCTGGCTCTCTTCCCAAAAGTTCAGCCACCACTTCTACAAAGGCAACTTCCAAATTTATATTTCTAGCGCAATCTCTAACCAGATCCAAATATGCAACCTTCTAGACAGCTTCACATATATAATTTGCTGTGTCCTCAAATGCACCATGGCCCAAAGCAAACTTAGTACCTCCCCTCCCAAATCAGATTCATCTCCTTGTTTCCTAATGTTTCTAAAAGTACTGTGAGTCCATTTACCACAGAATCAAACATCAGTACCTATATTCTCTTTGTTCACCCTCCCTGCCATCATTCCACAATTTTATAAGATCTGTTCATTGTACCTCTTCACTGTCTCTCCAATCTGAACCTACCTTTCTACTTGCACGGCCCTAATGCATCCTGCAGGACAGGCTACGACCAGCACCACCCAAGAGAACGTCCAGCAACCACGGAAATGTTCTACCTCAGCACTGTCCCATATGGCAGCCACTGCCACGTGCAAATACTGAGCACTTGAAATACGGCTATCTTAATTTAATATTAAGTAGTCCCACGTGGCTAGCGGCTACCACATCGACGGTGCGGATACAGCTGACTGCAAGTCTGCCTGTGCAGTCACGGGTCCGTTGCTCTTACGCCCATTTCCCACTGCTCGCGCCGCCTCTCTGCTTGATGTCACAGGGGACTTGGGCTTCCCAGACTCTCTGATAACTGGCTTCCAGACAAGACAGTCTTGCTGACGTTCATCAGCCAGTGACAGGCTTTAGCGAGGACCAGGGCAGGGGGAGCGGAAAGGCCAGGACACGTCCCAGTCCCTAGCTTGGCCCCAGGCGGCATCTCAGCCGTGGTCATCTCTTCTCCACATCTTCAGCTTCCCCCGTCAGCTCCTCCCTCCCACTGCAGCGCCCACCGGTGGCCCTTCATGCTGGTCCTAGCTCCTACTTGGCAGCCCCAGGCTCGGGGCTCAGGTAGAACCATCTCCTCCCTCTGTCCCTTCAGCCCTAGGAGTTGGTGGTAGCTTCTTGCTCTTGCTGATCTCTGGGCTCCTCCCGGTCCCCAGCGTGGTCCTTACTCCTCATGTCATCCATGTGCCCAATTCCCTCTATTAAATTCCCTCCATTGAGATACCTGATACGATTTTTGTTTCCTTCACTGAACACTAACCGATCCATCATCCTAACTGGATTTTCCTCTTTAACCCTTCCTTCATCCTGATCATTGCTGCCATGAAACACAATCATAATCATCATCTTCATCATCAAAATAGTGTATGATATAAAAGTGTATTAAAATCACCATTTGTACAGTGCTTGTATGCCACGCATGATACAGGGAGTTTTGGATATCATAGCTCATTGTTCCTTAAAATAACCCCCTGAGATCAGAGTTATTATTTCCATTTCATAACTGAGAATAACGAGGCTTACAGAGCAGCTCACGCAGGTTAAACAGCAACTGAATGACTCAGCATGCCTCAGGAGTTCACGCGAGCTCACGCAGCCTCATTCCCTCAAGTACGCCATGCGAACGTAGTCAATGCCTTCCCACTGTCTCAGGAAAAAGTTCCAACTTCCTCAGCCTCGTATTCAAAAACACACTCCGAGTGATCCGGAGTCCAGGCTCATACTCTCCCCTCGCCTGTGTTCAAACCGAACCACAGGCTGTTTCCGTCACACGTGGGGCTGGTATTTTCTCACCCCTAATCCACCACTAAGCACCTCTGAAGATCTGTTCCAAACTTGATTAATTCAACATAATAAATATTTATTGTCTATATTTCCAAAGCACCTTTCTCTTTCTGACCTTTCTCTGAAGTTCCCCATTTCATAATTCCTCATCCATTTACCCATAGTTTGCCTTGCAGTCTAGTTATATTTGCATTTAATACCTTTACTAAATTGTAAGGTCCTTGAGGGCAAAGATGGTGTTTTAAAGGTTTTTGGGGTTTTGTTTGTTCGTTTGTTTGTTTTTTGAGACAGAGTCTCACTTTTGTTGCCCGGGCTAGAGTGCCGTGGCGTCAGCCTAACTCACAGCAACCTCAAACTCCTGGGCTGACGCGATCCTTCTGCCTCAGCCTCCCAAGTAGCTGGGACTACAGGCATGCGCCACCATGCCCAGCTAATTTTTTTTCTATATATATTTAGTTGTCCAATTAATTTCTTTCTATTATTAGTAGAGACGGGGTCTCGCTCTTGCTCAGGCTGGTTTCGAACTCCTGACCTTGAGCGATCCATCTGCCTCAGCCTCCCAGAGTGCTAGGATTACAGGCGTGAGCCACCGTGCCCAGCCCTGTTTTTTTTTTTTTTTTAAATCTCCCATCAGGCTTTTTTTCCCCCAGGCTGGTCCTGTCTGCTCTACACTGGGTCTGGTGGAATTATTTGGGGATTATTTCCAAGGGTGGAAGTGACGTCAGACACCCAGCATTCTAAGAAAGACTTTTACAAATCACACCTAGATAATTTGCAAATATTTGTTGAATTTATTTATATAACTCTTCACAGGTGCAGCATCACGTGGTTTCTTACAGAAACGGAAGTCAAAGGCAGAGGCTTTGTCCAAAGGCTCTACCTTCGCCCTGGTTAGAGATGTGGACCCCAGAGCCAAACTGCCTGGCTGCCCACGTTTGCGTCAGCTCCAGCTTTTGGGGTGAGCAACTCAACCTCCCTGGGCTACTGTTTTCTCACTTATAAAATAAAAATAATGAAATGTCTTGCTTCATAGTACTATTGGGAGGATTAAATGAGCTATTTATGTAAAGTACTTACGACAAATGGTGCCTGGAACAAAATGTTCAATAAACGGTGGTTCTTATTAAAATGACATCACCTCTCAAACCAAGGGTAAGACGGACCTAGTTAAAATCTACACAATTCCCCGAGGTCATGGGGGTAAAAGTCTCAGTCGATCATCCTCTTCTGGGTCACTTTCTGGCCTCCAGAAAACAAAGGCTATACCTATACAATAAATCAAATTTATCACAAGCAGGATAATGTCAACAAGACTGCAAAAGCAAGATAAAATTGACAATTGAGAAGACGAAGTATGTATTTCAGAAAATTTGTCTAAATGGAGAATTATATATCCAATAAACCAAACAAATTGGCTATATCACGCCTATTGTAGAGAACACAAACGCATTTTCTCAGTATCTAACCAATGTGTGAATTCTGAATTTTTAAGTTTGATATGGCCAGTTTCTTAGTGGAATTTTCCCTGTATGTCCTCAAGTTCTGATGGCCTTCACTTCAGTGACAGAGACTGCTGGTTGTCCTCCCCTTCTTACACAGTAGCAAGATATAGTCACTGCCCCTTAAACCCAGCCCCTGTATTGCCAGGAAGCCCAGGCCACAGGGAGAGAGCGGCACGAGCAGGTGACAGCCCCAAAAGGTCTCAGCCCATCTCTGGCATCGACCACCAGATACGTGAGCAAATCCGCTTCCGATGATTGCAGCCCCCAACCTCTGAGCTGACCCAGCTGACCGCGAGCGGAACAGAGATGAGCTAGCCTTGCAGAACTCTGACCAAATTGCAGGTTTGTGAGTGACACAAATTCTTCCATTGTTTGCAGCCAGTACATTTTGGGGTAATTTGCTAAGGAAGCATAGTAACTAGAGCAGATGGTTTATTATACAGCAATAGGCAACTGATGCCGACTCCCTGCTTCTGCCTTAGTGCACCTCTCTCAAAACTGCAACGTTCGTCAAAGAAGACGGCCAAGCGTGTACGGTACTGATTTAAATCTAGACCCGTCCGATCACAAAGCAATGTTGTCTGATTAGTTGCTTGACACAAGTTCTATCACTTGCTGCACCCAGGGAATTTGCAGTTGCTCTTTTGGGCAAGAAAACATCACTCCTACCCCTAAAAAAAAAAAATCAAACACAATAAGAAAAATGAAAAAACTTGCATCAAAGAGTGATGCAGATTTCTGCAAACAATTGGATCATTTGTTTTCTCTGTTAATAAGACTATCCAGGACGAAGCCTAAAACAAAAGTTGACACAAACCTAAAATATAAGCTGTGTGAGAAATAGTTAAGCCTAATCATGTTCCAAAAGAAAAAAGGCTATGAAAGTTCATGCTGCTCCTGAGTCATAGGTTTTATAAACTTCAATAGACCAAATATTCTCATTAACAAAATCACTACTGTAATAAAAGATATTGATCTGACTGTTCCACAGATATTACAAGAACCCATTCAGGCAAAAAAAAAAAATATATATATATATATAGAGAGAGAGAGAGAGAGTGTGTCTCACATCCGGGAGCTAAATAAAACTAGAAACAAGGAATGTTAAAATGCCAACTCACTGACTCGGTAAGTAACTACACTAGTTATTCTAAAGGAATGAGGGGTTTCTTAAGTGGTAACATCAAGTCAGAAAGTGTTATCACTGGATGTCTTGTCGGAGGCTGAAGAGTCAGCCCTTCCTTTACAGCAGGTTTACGTAACTAGCCTGATCCACAAGACTTCTGACATTGTAGGCCGACCACAGAATAACAATGTAAAACTTGAGTAAGTCACAGAACTCAGAGCATTACATTAATCCACGTACTGAGTGAAGCCACCAAATGCAGAGGTCCGCGTCAGCACGTTGCAATACGGCTTTGTTTGGTATCTAATAATTTTAGGCAGTGAATGAAATAAATCTAGAAGATGACTAAACAGAGGATGCCAACCACCTGGAAACAGCGGAGAGTTTAAGCCACATTCTTAGAAGCTGATCGGAAGAAACAATGAATCTCTGCAGCTGACCGTGCACATGGCAGGACTAAGGCAGCGTCCTCCCCAGTTATCCATCCTCAGTCGCAAAGACCAATCCGAACTGGGTCTGTCCCCCTCCACAGACCCCAGTCCCGCCCTCTCCGCCCCGGGACTGGGTCCAGTGTCATCACTCCTGGCTCACCCCCTCCTTCTAGTGCTCAGCAGAACACGCCCAGATGTGGTCAGCCAGAATTTGCTCACAATATTGTCTGATACATTAAATGACAAATGATCCTTTTATCTAAAGCCATACTTTTAAACAACGTAATTGATAGCAGACCCCTTTTCTTCATCTTTCAGAACAGTCAGCTATTGTTTTCCTTCTAATCTGGAAAAAACTACTTTCTAGAGAAAGAACTGCACGTAAATATTTACAACAGTCAAACCCACAGAGAAATCGAGTACATTTTAAGGCTGTGTCTATGTTATTCACGACAATAACCCCAACTAAACAGTCAAAGAAGCACGTTTTCGTCAAGTCTGACCCCCCCACGCACACACACACATGATGAGACGCTCAAGTATACATTTTCTGCGCTACCAAAGCACTTGATGCAGAAACAGAGAAGGTCAGGATTTCAATCTCCCATTTTCTCAAAACTGAGCATGGGATTGCCCTTGAAACACACCTCCCATGTGTTGAAAATAGCCTAATAATCAGATAAAACCCACAAGTGCTTTCTAGAAAACAGCTTGCCGTGAGCATCGAAGTACCCTGCATAACTTGCATCTCTGCTTTACCTTTTAGTGATCGCTGTAAAACCCGCACTGGCCCTAGATACACCACTTTGTGACGCGCACACAGAGAGCTGTTTGAATGCCACGGATTCCGCCCGGAGCCTACGCGGGCAGACCCCAGAGGGGCGCGGCAGACCCCAGAGGGGCTGCGGCACCCTCCAGCGCAGACCAACCGCAGCCACGCCTGCTCCCAAGGACGCGGGTGTTTTCTTCCCAGATGCACATCTCTCTCTCTCTCCATCATCCACCCATTTGAAAAAGCTCCATTTTTATTAATTTCTATTAGCAAACAAAAATTTGTTTCAGAATGCAAGTGGAAGTCTTTAAAAAATTTCTTTACCAACGGATGGAATTGAAATTATTTTAGTTTAATATTGATTGAAGAGACTCACTTGGCTGTTTAACTCACTCCTTTATTTACCAAACAGACTTAATCCCGCCCTTGGGCTTACATCGTAGGAGTGGACAGAATATGAAGTGTGCATGTAACTGCCTACGGTGGGGACTGTGGAGGGAGAATGATGGGGAAGGGAATGACAGGACACAGGCTGGGTTCACGAGAGGTGGCGGGGGACCGCGCCGCTCTCTCCAAAGCAGTGGTGTGCAAAGGCAGACAGGAGGCTGAGCGGGAGTTGAGCAGGTTGTTCCTCCCAGAGAAACAGCGCGAGTGGAGCCACTCGGGCCAGAAATGCCTTGTAAGAAACAAGCTTTATATCAAATAAGTTCGCAAGCTGAGTGTTAATATCTTTAACGGAGAAAGAGATACACAAACAAGATAAACACTGCAAAAGAGAAAAGAGCAAAGGACATAAACAGAAATCTCACCAAATGCCATCCACGCACACACAGAGTTGACCCTTGGACAATACGAGTTTGGACACACAGGTCCCTCACGTGTGAGTTTCCTGCTGCCTCTGCAGCCCCTTAGCAAGCAAGACCAGCCCCTCCTCAGCCTGCTGGATGTGAAGACAAGGATGATTTGATGCTTATGATGATCTGCTTCCACTTAGTGAACAGTAAATATATTTTCTCTTATGATTTTCTTAATAACATTCTTTTCTCTGTCTGACTCTATTGTAAGAATACAGTATCTAATGCATATAACATATAAAACTTGTGTCAACCCACCGTCTATGTTATCAGTGAGACTCCCGGTCAGCAGCAGATTATTAGTAGTTAAGTTTTGGGGGAGTCAAAAGTTATACACAGATTTTTGACTGGAGGGCCAGTTCCCCTAACCCCACATTGCTCAGGGTCAAACGTGTGTGTGTGTGTGTGTGTGTGTGTGTGTGTGTGTGTGTGTGGTTGCGACAGGAGACACCATTTTCTCCCTGTCCTAAGGACAAAGATGGAGAGCACTGACAGTCCCAGCACTGGGGCAGGTGTGGGTGGAAAGTCCTCTTGTCTGCTGCAGTCCTAGGGCACCTCCTGGCCCCTGATCAACGGCCCACAGTAAGAACTCGTCCTGTGTGTCAGAAACCCCATGGAACAGCATCACGTAGGAAGGTGTGAACAGTTTCTCAAACATGGCAGGGACTGAAGTCTTCACACAAATGCTTATCAGGCACTTTAATCACACGAGGTGCTGCAAAGATGAGGAAGACCTTGTCCGTCCTCGAGAACTAGCTCATCTACTGAGGAACAGAAAAGCACACGTTTAGGTATAAGATATGGTAAAGACGAAAGTGCCATTAACAACAGAAGTCCCCAAAGAAAAAAGAGGCATCTGAGTTTAAGGGATTAAGGGAGACTTCACAGCAGATCTGGCATCTAAAATGGGCCTTGCAGCACGGAAGAAGGAAGAAGGAGTTGGGTCTAGGTAAACCCTGAGGGTGGGATGGCAGATAAATGAGCACTGTCCCTGCCTCTGGAGTCTAGAGTCTGGCCAAGGGCATTAAACAAGCACAATGGGAAGACAACGGTTCAGGGAGCTATGAGAGCACCACGAAGGCAAGTATAAAAAATACAACAAACCCAGCGTCCGTGAGGATGTAGGAAACTGAAACTCCCACACCAAGCTGGTGGGAGAGTAAACTGGCATAAACCCTTTGAGGGGCAACTGATCAAAATCTAAAGAGGCTAAAGATAACACAAATCCTATGACTCAACAAGTACACTAACACACCTAGAGAAACTTTCGAGCAAGAAGAAATGCAAAACTGTTCAATCCAGCAAGGTTTGCAACAGTGAAATATGAAAACACCCTGAGTGTTTATGAACAGGAGATGACATGAATAAATAGCAGCCTTTTGATACAGTAAAACTTAGTAGCCAAAATTATAAATTAGAATTGCATGGATAAATCTCAAAAGCATAGAAAGCAAGCTGCAGAGGGATATTATCAGTGTGTTATTACTTCTATGAAGTTCAAAAACATTCAAACAACATTATACATAGTTTGTAGATACACACATATGTAGTAAAAATATAAAAGCAAGAATGAGAATGATGAACACCAAATTCAGGCTAGTGGTCGCTTCTAAATAGGGAAAGAGAATGAAACTGGGGAGGGGTATAGAATGGGCTTCAAATATATGTACTTCTTTCCCTGGAAGAAAGCTCTTGAAGCCAGAAAATGCCAAGTATCTCTAAGTCCTCAGCATCCAGCACTATGCCCCACAAGTTACAAAAACAACGACCATCGAGTGAGCTGACCAATGACCATGTCATCCGAGCAGTGCTTGGATGTTTGCTGCATGGCTTCCCCCAGATACCTCGTTCCTTTCCACCATCTCTTCCAGCTGCATAGAAACAAACGCAAATATGTTTAGATACTGTTCAGAAAATGTAAATGGCTGAAAACTCAGTAAAAAGCTGACACAATGACACACCTTAGAAACACAGGGTCAATCGGAAAAAGTTGTCTAACTACGAAATGGCCAAAGATGAAAAGTGATCCCCTAAAAACAGGTGACTTTGCAGACTCTGAAGGTATTTAAAGTAGAGTGAAAAGTCGACTTGGAACAAAAGTGACCTAAAATTCACCGATCATGTCATGAGAAGTGACCTGTGTCCTTCCTCCGTCTCTTGCACACAATTCTGCATTTCCCCCTGATCTTCTCAGTACCTTCGTCCACACTGGCGATAGGAATTAAAGCAATTCCTGGGAGCTGTTTGTAGGTCAACCACCGTTAGGAGGAGTAGAGAATTTCCACATCCACAACAGCCCCAGGTGAGTTATCCCATGTTACGACATCCACACTTCTGAAGATACCACCCTATTTTAAGTGTACAGCCAGTTCATCCACCACGAGTCTGCCAAAGACACTTCCAAACCAGGAGTGCACAGCGAGCTGGGAGTCCACCTCCCACAGAGGGACTTGCAGCTCTAGAGACAATGAAATGCTGGGGTGGGGGGACCCTGGCAGGGGAAACATTCTAGGTCTCTGCAGTGAAAAAATCTGTGCACCAAACAGCTCTAATAAAGGCTCATGAAAAGCCACAAGGCCAAGCCTTCAAACGAGAGTTGAGAACAGTTAAAAGCATTTAACCCAGCTACTCGATAACTTTATGCAAATAACCCTTCACACTGAGGAAGTAACTTCAAAAGGGAGCCAAGACTCAGCGGGCAGCGGTTGCCATGGTGGCAGGAGCCTGCTTTTGCCTTTTTCCGGTTCTTGCTGTATTGGAGGGTGGAGGAAGAGGCTCTGTGGACTAGCGCTGGAGCCTGGAGGAACAGCCGAGCAGGAGCTGGGTGTTTGATCCCGAGCAGAAAAGAAGACATTATCCAGAAAGCAAGCCCTCAGGCTTAAGAGGTGCAAAGTGGCAAGTGAAGCCTCCCCTGGGGAGCAAGTCCAACCTGCAGGGGCTGCCCAGCACTGAGAAATCTGGAAAAAGGTAAGAAGATGGGGAGCTTAGGTGGGAGCTTAGCTAGAGAGACAAAATTGCATGCAGAATAAAAAAAGAAGACAAGAAAACAATGCAGTCGTTGGACCTGCGGTGCCACCCTGGGGGTGAGCCTCTAACTCAGTATGGTCATAAGATAACGGACATCGAGGCCACTATTTACAACCAGGAGCTGCAGGTCTGTGAATTGCAAAGGTTTCCCATCCTTTCAAATCTTAAAATGCTTCTGCTTTCATCTGTTGGGTTTGAGATGAAAGACGAAATACTGCGTGTTGGCACGATAGACCAGTCCTCTACTGTTCCCAGCCAGCGCTCTCGAGGGGTGGGGAGGACCCAGGGGGAGGGAAAACTCGCAGGAGTTGGAAATGTGTAAAAATAAATGCTTTAAAATGATTACCCTTTTTAGGGTATTTCTTATTTTCTCCTATGCAATGTGAGTAATTTTCAATCACCTGTGTCTAAAGAGTAACGTAAGAAGGAAAAGGAGACCTTAGGAGTAATGAGCTTCTTTTATCCGAAGCCTTTTCTCATAATAGCATTTCAGCTCCTACATGCTACACGATGAGCTATACATGCAAAGTGAACTAACCACGTCAGACCTCGATCCACCCTGAGGAAGTGTGTAAGGACCCCAAACTATACGGCAACGCCCTGCGACGGTCACATCGCAAAACCAAACGCCCTGCTTCGGCATCTTGTTCCCTTTCCTCGTTCAGCAACTTTGCTCCACAGACATCGACGGAGCGCCAACCACATGCCGGGCAGCCCACTCCATTCTCTACCTTCCTAATTTCTCTGACACCGTTTATCCATATTCTTCCTGTTCTGATGTGATTTTCCAAATAAGGTCATTATCTAAGAACCCCAAATCTAATAAATCTATAAAATTTCATTGATCGAACAGGTATCAATAGATTTTAAATAAAGAGAGAACTATATCTTGCTCCTGGTTAGGAAGATTCAGCATTATAAATGTATCAAGTCTCCCTAAATAAAATATAAATTCAATTTTGTCTCAACATTATGGGTTGAATTATACTCCACCCCCAAATCCCTACACTGAAGCCCTGACCCCCCGTACCTCAGAACACGGCCTCATTTGGAAATAGCCTCATTACAATGCAGTTAAGTTACGACAAGGTTATACTGGAGTAGGGTGGCTGCCTAGTCCCCTATGACTGATGTCCTTATATAGGGGGAAATCGTGGACACAGGTGTGTATACAGGGAGAATGCCCAGTGAGCACGAAGACAGCCACAGACAGAGGCCTGGGACAGATCCTTCCCCCAGATCCTTAGGAAGGAACCAACCCTGCCAATACCCTGGTTCTGGACTTCCAGCTTCCAGAACTGTAAGCCAAATCCTGTTGTTTCAGCTGCCCACTTTGCGGTACTCTGTCATAGCAACTCTAGCAAGCGAATATGATCCATACCCAATAAACAAGCTTTACTATTTGGAACTCTCCAACCTGAGATTCAAGTCACTCTGAAATCTGTTCCCAATCTATTTTTCTGGATTTTTTTAAACTATGACAAAAAATGGCATCAACATTCCAGGAATCTATCCCTAGGAAGACAGGTGGAAAAGTGCAAGGTTCGTGTGCAAGGTAGGACATACTTTACAACATTGTTACAATAGGAAAGAGAGAAGGGGACGGGGAGAGAGAGAGAGAGAGAGAGAAGGGAAGGGAAGGAGGGATAAAGGCAGGGAGGGAGAGGAAGATGGAAGCCATCTACAAGTCCAATCCCTGCAGCCTAGCATGGGACCCAAATACCTGCATTCAGCATCATAACAGGTGCAGCTCCTAGGAGAAGGGGGTGGTAGGCACAGCTACCTGAGCTTAGAGGTGCAAGGAGGATTAGCAGAGGCGATCAACCTGGGCATCGGCTGTTAAACGAGACAAAGTTGGCCGGAAGGATGAAGTGAGGGAGAGTCCTCCAGCTACAGGAACTGTCCAGAGAGGGCGCTGGCATCCTGAGAGAACACCCAGCATCTGGGACGCTGCCTGGGGTCCCATGAGACAAGAGTGAGGGGAGGAGGTCGAAGAGCTACCAGGGGGTACGACAGAGGCTTAGCGGTCAGCCGAGTCCTGACCAAACCGGGCTGTATGTGCTGAACCAAAGGCCATGGAAGTGGCAGGGGGCCCACTCCAGCTGACCCACAGGCTCAGGTCGGGAATGCCAGCTTCTCCACTAAGTGCTGACTTCGGTGTGTTTGATAATGTAATACGTATCAGTATAGTAGCAAGTAGAATTTACAAGTGCACTTTTTTCTTTTTTTAAAGCCTCAAATTGCAGTCAACGAACACTTCTACTAACATCTACTTAAATTGGGGGTACATGTTCAAAAACTTTATACCGAAGAGGTAAGAAGTCAAAAAAAGTTTGGAGATGACTATGTCAGCCTATAGATGTGGAAGATCTTTTCCCACAAGGCTCTTGCTGAAGCTGCACCCTCAACCCAAGAAAGGAAGGGTTGGGGACCGAGGGCTAAAGGGTCTCCCTTTGAAGAATCTTTTAAAAATGTTCTAAAATTGATTGTGGTGGTGGTTGCCCAACTACATGAATATACTCAAAAGCATGATTTGTATAATGCATGTGGGTAAATTGTATCATATATGAATTATTTTTCAATAAAGCTGTTACCAAAATAAAAAAATTAAAAACTTCAAAAACAAAAAGAAGAATTAATGAATTGTGTTTCCCCATGCATTTCAAATACTGCTTCTAATTCCTGGGTCAGTGCAGGCCGAGGAGACAGCAGGAAACACCAGGAGCACTGGGATACGTGCAAGAACTTCTTCATCTGTGGAGACACGACAAGCACAGGCAGCTGAACTTGCAGGAACAAGAGACTTGAGGTTGTGGTTCAGTCTTCAAGCCATCTGATTCGGACATCACTCCAGCCTGGACCAGTCGGCCTGACCTCCCCAGTCAGCGGCTGGGATTTTTCTGGTCTAATCAAACCTAAAGCAGCCTCTAAGCTGAAGCTCTAGAAGAAACACAGCACAGATACCTTTCACCTCACGACGTCACTCACCTGTGTGTGTGCACACAAAGAGAGAGCAATGCAAAAGTTCACAGGACTATATCCAACTATTCAACGTACCCTGATATTTTCTGTTTCGTCTCATTTTTGTAAAACGCTAGTCACAACCCACTAGCTTGACTTCATTACCCGTGTGAGGGTCACACCAAGCAGTTTGAAAATCCCTGTTCTCCAGGTAAGCTGGTGAGACACACAGGCATCTGTCTCGATGTGCTCTTCCCCACCGTTCCACACGTCCAGGATCTAGAGTAAATCCGCTCAACAAGAATGTTCCCTCGGTTTAATAAAAGATGTAGCAATGAACATATGTTCCGTATTATGAAAAACAGATTTTTTAAGAGCAAATGTGCAAATTTCCAGCTCTATTACTTTATTTAAAAAGACTATTTGGTTTCCCTTGAAGATTCCATGAATCGTAGTCATCTACTTTGGATTGACATCACTGCATTAATAAAAACAGCATTTTGCTGCCCAAGGACTGACTTACTCATTTTCAGATACGTACAGGAATGGGGGTGATGTTACAGAAGCAGGTATCAGATTTGACCCAGATCACCCAAAGTCCCTGCAGCCTTCTCTGAAACACTGCTCTACTTGAAATGCAGCGACTATGTTCAACCTTCAAATTTGTCTCTCATGTCTGCATTACACTGGTCCACATCAGAATCACACACACACCCTAAAGCCATTCTTCTTTTTCCTCTCACGATAATTCAATTTCTGAAGCTACTTGCTATTTTTAAAGAAACTTTGAAAGATCAAGAAAAGCATTGGAGATTTTATGACTTGTCTTTATAGAAAGCGTTACCAATTGGATTTATATATAGGCTTTTACTAGTTTAATCATAAACACATGGTTTATTTCTTTATGTCCCCGCTAATTGCCTAAGGGCGCATGTTGTTGTCTTCCAACGCTTAGTCAGCACATCCGTCCATCTGTTCACCGTTCCAGAAAGGTCAGTGGCACACTCACTCATCGGCTAGGACGAAAATAGAGCAATCAACATTCAAAACTCGCTTCATTCCAGCTAGTCCCTTGCTGGCCTGGGAATACTGGCTTCTAAAAGTTACGGTTCCATTAACCATGTACATCTGAGAATCTCTTGGGATGATTTTCCCTTCTCTGTTGGTTGGAAATCATCTAGTCCTTCATCTGTTTTAACAAACACTTGTGTGGGGCATTAACAGACGCAGAGGTCTCAAAAGCACAAGAGGAACAGGAATGCAAAAAATCCTCTAAATCCTGTACACCCTGTTGCACCATCCCCCACACACATCCCTGCCCCCATCATGCTGCCCGGATCTCACAGGTCCCGTCTATGTAGTGACTGACAGAATGGAGAGCCCCAACACTGTGTTCCAATTAGACCTGCAGTTTAGAATTAGCTTTAGTTTGGAAAACAAACTGGCAGCGACCCTCCAACCCTCTGACAAGAAAGACCTATTCTAGAACAACTTCTCAGTGTCCTGAGGCTGCAAACCATAATCCTTTAGGGAAATTCACTGTTGTATTTGAACTTTTAATTCTTTCAACAATTGCAATTCTCTAGGAATTCATTCATGGAGGGAAATAAAACCCACTTTAAGTTGATATATATTTATTTCAGCCGCAAAGAGCTGCCATCCTCCAAAGAGAGCATTTGTTCCCCTGAACCATTCTGGGAACGCGTCCTAGAAGAGAAAGGTTCTGCCAAGACCAACAGATACTAAAACAAGATAGAAAGGTCAGTAGCTACCACCATCTCCAGAACGCACAGAAACTCTAATCTCAGGGCATCGGTGCTAAATTGATTTCCATTTTTAGGCTAAATAAATTCCATTTGAAAGTATTGTGGAAAGCTACAGGTCAGTGGACAAACAGATAAGGAAAGCTTCACATACTTTTATGCTTTACTTGAATACCTAATTGGAGGAACTAATTGTAACAATCCACTTTCACTGTTTTTCTTGAAAACACTAACAGTGCTTCAGCTGCAATTTCCATTGCCAAAAAATTTGAGGACGAAAATTCCACAGGTGCCTCCGATCCTTCCTGCTTTACAGTTGCACGACAGAGGATCTCATTTCAGAAGACTGCAGTGGCTTTCTACCTGACCAAAGCTGAGAACACAGAACAGTTCACCTTGCCGAGTCTACCTTCCACAGGCAAGCAATCAAATGAGTATCAACCAGAAGCTTGAAATGCAAGCAGGAAGTTTAACAAAGAACGGGACAATGTTTAAGATCCTCTTCCTGTGTACCTCTAAAAGCACACAGCGGTTATTGAGCAAGACAGGAGCTGGAAACAGTTGGCAACATTGTCATTAAATAAATATAGCCCAGCTCTTTAACCTCACTCTGGCGGCCTGGTTATCACATCAGAGACTGTGGACGATCAGATTAGGCAAAATACAGTCCACACACAGATTTCTTTTACGGGGACTATAACCCCAACCGCTACAGAAGAGAAGCTTATCCTAAGAGATACTCAAATCCCCAGTGTTGAGCAAGACCGAACCCACATTGCTGTGATGGACGCCCCTTCTTAGGGCCGACGGAGCCTCATGTTGTACTTGGCAAAGGTTTACGGTTGTGATGGCTCCTTTGTTCCCAGGGTCATTTGAGGACAGAAGAGCTGCTGTGTGATATATTGACAGGTAGAGATTCCCAGACAAAGATGCCATTCTGCCGGGGGATAAAGAGTCACCCCAAGCACGGCTATGAACCAGCCTGACACCAACCATTAAGGCAAAGCTCATGTATAAATATTGATTTCCCCCAAAACTCTATAATTGTCATTCTTACCAGTTCTCAATATTGAAACTACAATAATAAACTAATACTATGCCCTGCACAATAGGAAAAAACATATATGTGTGTGTATATACATATACAACTCTGAAAAGTCAACCAAACAACTGTTCAGGACTAGCAAAAATAGAATTTTGCACAAAGAAAATCTGCCAGAATATAAACTCAAACCAAATGTCGGCGTTTTTGGAATTATTCAGACTCACGGAACTGGAAGGGCTCGTTGGTCTCTCCAGCGGCCCTGTGCACATTTCGACTCTCTCCAGCCCGCTGACTGCAGCCATCCAGACAGAAATCTGCCGTCTGCCTGCCTCCGACCAGACTTTTCTCCGGCAGATGCAGCCTCTTCTATCAATCACAGTTTTAGTTAAGTCTAGTCGGTCGCATTTCCTCGCGTCTGTTAGTTTTACCTGGGACTGTCCTTCAAGACAAAGCAGGCAACACAGACAGAAATCGCCGAGGTGCTTGTGTCAAGAGTTCTCTAGCCCTGAGGCCAGCCAAATCCCCTTCCATCCTTCCGACGCTGGGATCGGAGGCTCTGCGGCACCTGCTCCGTGGGGCTGTCTCATCCAAGCTGCTCCCTTGGTTAATTGAGAACATTTCATTTTATCTGGCAGGAGAGCTTTTCTTCACCAGGTGTATTTCCAATGTTTTCAGGAAAGAGTTTAGCCATTGCTTACAAATACTGTAAATTAATACACGTTCATTTCTCCTGGAAATGGTACTTTTGGATCGCATGTGAAGGTTTAAGAAAATACAGCTGCCCTGGCTTCCTGAAATCTGGAAAGCTTTACAACATGAAAGAAGAATGGTTTCATTGGATAATAATCCATCTGCAATAAGAGTAAAGTCCATACTACCATTAGACGTGTTTATCCACTGATTCATCTGACTATTCCCTGATTTACTTTAAATACTATAATCAAATGTTGTTATTTAATTCAACATAGATCCAGGAAAAGCAATTTGGAGTCTCACAGGTGGTCTGAATTCACTATTGGTTACATCTGATACAGTCCCCAAGAGCAGAAAGAAAAAAAATATCCAATATGATGTTTGTTCTCTTTACATTGGAGCATGAGACACAAAGCTTTCAGGAGGAAACTCACTCCCCAAAAATGAGATTGTTGCTTGCTAGCTTATATTTCCATTTAAACAAATCTCTAACTAAACACACGTGAAAAATGATAGCATCCTTCCTTTGATAAAAATCTAGCATCAAACACTGGCAGGCAAAGCTTAAGTCACTTCCTGAACTGCTAGACAAACAGCTACACAGAAGTATATTTGCATGTTTCCCTTTCATTTACTTAGCAATTCCTTTCTTCAAATTAAAAATCTTAGTTTTCAAGCCCTTATTGTTTACCCCAGTTAAATGACTGATGGATAATAATGTAATTACATCCGACAAAACGGAGGGAAGAGGGGGAGGAGACAGGCGCTGCTTAATTGAATGAATGAAATCTGTAACTGTTTCCATACCGCATCACTGTAACAACGGTGCTTGTGTGAGCAGCGATGTCTGGGTTTCTGAGCGTTAGAAAGTCTCTCCATTTGTCAATGCAGTCAACCGAAATAAGGACAGAGCGCCTCTTCGGAAAATACAGGTGATTTCAA
>CAUYRT010073182.1:0-18968 GCA_963574885.1 Lepilemur ruficaudatus
AAATACAAGAGAAAATGGAAAATCAACAGAAAGGAACCACAAAAAATTTCAGGAAATGAGTGAAAAATTCACTAAAGAAATTGAATTATTTTTTTAAAAAATCAAATAGAACTTCTGGAAGTGAAAAATTCATTCAAATAAATAAAAACACAGTGGAAAGTTTTAAGAATAGACTAAACCAAACAGAAGAAAGAATCTCAGAGCTTGAAGACAACACCTTTCAATTAAACGAGTCAGTCAAAGATAAAGAACAGAGAATTAAGAGGAAGGAACAAAGCCTGCAAGAAATATGGGATTCTGTAAAGAGGCCAAACATAAGAATTATAGACATCCTTGAGGGTGAGGAAGAAATCACACAAGGGTTGGAAAAACTATTTGAGGGAATAATAGAGGAAAACTTCCCTGGTCTTGCTAGAAATTTAGATACCCAAGTACAAGAAGCTCAAAGGACACCTGGGAGACTCATCACAAAGAGGCAGTCATCACGACACGTAGTCATCAGACTGGCCAAAGTTAACAGGAAGGAGGAACTGCTGTGAGCTGTAAGATGAAAACATCAGGTAACTTCCAAAGGAAAACCCCTCAGGCTAACTGCAGACTTCTCAACTGAGAACTTTAAAAAAAGAACTTAATTTAGACGATAAGTCCATTTTTACCTATTTTTTTCTCAAGCGACTTGATCTGCTAAGTTTTGGACTCCTTGGGAGATGTTCTTACAGTTTTGCCACTTTGGCAGTAAAATGCAATATAGCACTGTGGTTAAGAGTACATAGTGGAGTCAGTCTGCCTGCTTACTGTTTACTAGCTATGTGAATTGGAGAAAGTTTCTGATTCCTTATTTGGAAAACAAGGATAACAATATGTACCTTATAAATTTATGCGAGGATTAAATTAGATGTGTATAAAATCTGCAGCACAGTGCCTGGCACTTTGTAAATGCACAGTAACTGCTGTCTACCATCATTATTATCATAATTATTATTATTGATACCATCTGAAAAAGGAATTCATATTATATAGACTTCAGGCATCTTTGGTTCAAGATTCAAGTGCAGTTTCTTTGTTTTCCATCCCATAGATATTATGATATATTTTTAGATATTTTAACTGCCTGAGAATAAAAATCAGTTTTTTTCAATTAATAGATTTTATTTTTTAGGGAAGTTTTAGATTTATAGAAAAATTGAGCTGAAAATATAGAGAGTTCAGATATACTCCATTTCTTGCCTCTTACTTTCCCCTGTTGTTAACATCTTGCATTGGTATGATACATTTGTTACAGTTGTTGAATCAGTATTGATACATTATTATTAACTAAAGTCCATGGCTTGACAGTTCATTTCTTTTTATTGCTGCATAGTGTTCCATTGTCTGGATTTTCATTTTGTTTATGCACTTATCTACTGAAGGACATCTTGATTGCTTCCAAGTTTGAACAACTATGAATAAAGCTTATATACTGATTTTTTGTGCAGTTTTTTTGTGCAGACATAAGTTATCAGCTCATTTGGGTAAATACTCAAGAGCATGATCGCTGAAACCCATGGTAAGACCACGTTTAGCTTTGTAAGAAACTGACAGTTTCCAAATTGGCTGTACTGTTTTACACTCGCACCAGCAATGGATGAAGAATTCCTGTTGCTCCCCATTCTTGCCAGCATTTAGCATTGTCTGTGTTTTAGTCACTGTAATAGGTGTGTAGTGATATTTCTCTGTTGTTTTAATGTACATTTTCCTAATGATATATGATATTGTACATCTTTTTATGTGCTTATTTGTCATCTGTATATCTTCTTTGGTAAGATGTCTATTCAGATCTGTTTGCTCTATTTCAGTTGGATTCTTTTCTTATTGTTGAGTTTTAAGAGTTATTTGTATATTTTGAATACAAGTTCTTTATCAGGTATGTGTTTTGCAAATATTTTGTCCTAATCTGTGGTTTGTCTTTTCATTCTCTCTTAACAGTGTCTTCTCAGAGCAGAGTTGTTTTTTTTTTTTTTGAGACAGAGTCTCACTCTGTTGCTGGGGCTAGAGTGCCATGGTGTCAGCCTAGCTCACAGCAACCTCAAACTCCTGGGCTCAAGTCATCCTCCTGCCTCAGCCTCCTGAGTAGCTGGGACTAGAGGCATGCACTACCATGCCCGGTTAATTTTTATATATATGTATTTTTTAGTTTTCTAGCTAATTTCTTTCTGTTTTTTTAGTAGAGACGGAGTCTTGCTCTTGCTCAAGCTGGTCTCGAACTCCTGAGCTCAAACAATCCACTCGTCTCGTTCTCCCAGAGTGCTAGGCTTACAGGCATGAGCCACCGCGCCCAGCCTAGAGCAGTTTTTAATTTCAATAAAAGTCCACATATCATTTTTTTTTCTTTCATGGATTGTGCTTTTGGTGTTGCACCTAAAAACTCATCTCCAAATCTAAGATTACTTAGACTTTCCCTCTGTTATCTTCTAGCAGTTTTATGATTTAGTTCTCTGATCAGTTTTGAGTTGATTTTTGTTAAAGGTGTAAGGCCAGTGTTTAGATTATTATTTTCTTTTGGCATGTGTATATACAGTTGTTAGTTCATTTAGTTTTTCACTCAGGTAAGTCAGTTAACATTATTTCTGAAGAAATTTATAAAAAGGTATTTTAATCACTGAAGAATCTGGGAGGATATTTATTTTTTTCAGTGAAAAAAGTCTCTTCAACTGTATTGAGAAGTATGTATTATCATGACAGCGAATTGTTTATCAGTGAAGCATTTTGACATTTGGTCTTTTATTATATTTTAGGATGATTTGGAAAGACTGTAGAATGGTGTGATTTAGAGCTGGTTGTATTTCTTAACTAAAACCTAGTCACTCAATAAAATCGTTGTATAGCTTTTTTTCAAACAATTGTGTTCTTTTAAAACTTCCTTTTTTTCCATCTCATCCTTTGAGTTCCTGGTTTGGAAGATTGTTGAAATGCTTATCTTTCTTCTTTTCTTTTCATTTTTCTTTTTTCTTGTCTTTTCCTTTCCTATCATTTCTTTCTCTCTCCCTCCCCCTTTTTCTTTCTTTTTAAATAACTGTAGTTGGCTAACAAACCTGAACATCTGCTGACACTACTGATCCTAGGAATAAAAATGTGAGATGATCCTTGGAAATATTTCTAGGCACAGAGCTCAGGCAATCCATAAAATCCATATATTTCAAATCAAATGAGTTTTGTGAAATATTTTTAGAAATACAGTCACCAGTGATTTGATTTCGTAGGCCTGCTAAAAGGAAAGGTTTTAAAGTTCTTGTTGATGTGATTTGTATTTTTCATACTCTCAAACTTCATGAAAACCAGGAGTCTTTTTTCTCCAAATGTTTCCTTTTAGACTCTCCCTCCTTTTTAGTATTAATATGGCCTCTTGCATTATGATGGTTTGCTTAGTATTGAGCCAAATTATCTGAAAGATAAAATTGAATAAGAGATCTATTTTTTAAAAGAATTTTACTTAAGCTGCAAAACAAAAATGAGGTCATATTATGCTTTTAATAAGGAGTTTCCAAATAAAGGCCATTATCTCTAAATAATGTGTGTAATATGGTGGGTTCATAGTGAAGGAATTAATGGACACTTTAATAATTAGCATTTGAATTTTTTTTCAGCTGTCCTTTATAGGATGTGCTTTTACCTCTTATGCTTTTCTGTGGTTTCCCACGTATTGCTGTCTTACACTTGCTCTCTGTTTGAAAATATAGATATTACAGAAAAATAAATAAATCAGACAGACCCAGGAATTCCACAAGAATGTATACCTGTGTCCTCTAAAACACTAGGATGTTCCTAGAAGCATCATTCATAATATCTCCAAGTGAAAAATACCCAAATGTCAATTTACGGTAGACTAGATAAATTATGATATATTCATAAAATTGAATGCTATATAGAAATGAAAACAAGTGATTTATAACTACACACAGCAACATGGATGAAACTCACAAAATAATAAATACTGTGTATTTCCATTTGTAGGAAGTTTAAAAGCAGGCAAATCTAATCCATGGTATTAGAAGTCGGGATAGTGGTTACCCTTCAGGCAGTTAATAATTGTAAGAGGTCATGAGGAGGCTTCTGGGGTTTTGATAATGTTCCACTTGATCTTAGTGCTGGCTACATGGAGTTTATTCACTTTGTGACAATTCGTAGACTCTATGCTTATGATTGTTGCTCGTATGTATGTATGCTATATTTAAAACCGTGCTATCAGAGAGGCAATGTTTATATCAACATTGGCCCCAGTGAAGGCTGCATTTAATAGGCAGGGGTTAATAATAGGGGGCTAAAGAAATATGGAGATACGTGTGAGGGTTATTTTTTAAAGACTATTTAATATTATTTAAATAATACTGTAAATTTTTATTGGCCTTTTATATGTGAAAATTACACTTTTCAAATAAATTATTATTTATATTTATATATACATAAAACACTGATTTCCCACTGCTGGAAATGCATCTTCATTTCCTTAAAATAGTATATGTGCTGTTAGGAAATCAGCTATCAGATATTTGAATTAATGGAAGAGAAATCCTTACTTAAAAGTCTTTAGTGACTTACCATTGTTTACAGTACAGTATACTAGATCTGGACTCTCCCCAAGTCTCTCTTCACCTCTCCCTCCGCAACCCTTCCTATCGCCCGTCTCTCTCCAAAATACCCAGCTCCGTGGATACTCCGGCTTTTCTACACCTTCAAGTCTTTGCTCTGGCTATTCCTCGTGCCTTTCTTCTCCTCTGTATTCCTGTCATATTTACGCATTTTTGACTAGTATATTCCTAGTGCTTTACACAGTCTCTGACACATGATAAGCTGCTGGTTAATTGAAGGCAGCTTGAAGACTTTATCAGTCTCTTAAAGTATATGATATAATTTTATCTTCCTAAATAATTATGTGCCTTTTTGTTAGGTTTTAAGATCATTAAGTGTAGAGTATGTTTCCAGTTTGTCTTTATTCTACTGCAGTGCTTAGACTGTGGTAGGAACTTGCTAAGTGGGAATGGATGAAAGATTTGAAATTTTGAATAGATATATAAACCAGAAGTCAGCTAAATTTGTCTTTGATGTATGCCTTATACATTTTTAGCTTCAAATTCACCTTTCTTATTACATTATTTATAGATGCAAAAGCAGTTGGTATTTATTTTTAGTACCTATTTTATGGGAAAGTGCTAAGCAGTGAGAGGAATCCAAGCAAGTTAAAGAATTTTATTTTGCATCATTTACAAAGTAAATTAAAACAAAACAAAAACTACCCATTCATTTTAGGTACAGATCCAGTGTGTGTATTGTGGAGAAATATTTGGCTACTGACCCTCCTGCTTTAGGGGCCTGTGGCACCTGTCGGGAATGTTTTTGCTTCTCAGCAGGGCTATCAATAGAGCTCTTTGCTTCATAGAGATGGATGGGGCTGGGGTAAGTGGTGTCTGAGTATTGTAAAAGGAAAGAAATCAGTCATCAAGTTAGCACTGAAATGGTGTCTTCCTTGTTAACAAGCCTGACTTCCACCTCCCTCCCTGAAGAAAACCCACAGGAGCTGCAAAGCTCTTGCTTGTTTTGTTGTTGTTTTATTTGCAGCTTTATAGAGTTTTACTGAGAAACAGAGTGCTATCAGTCTTTGTTAAGATATCCTTTCCCTTCCTAATACCTGTAGAAAAAGTCTTTCTTACACATTTAAACATTGAACGCCATTCTTTTTTGACCATCTGTAGTGTGTGATGGTGGTAGGTCCATTTTGGACAGCTGTTTTTCATACTTTAATTATTTGTTTATCTATCTATTCTTTTCTAATTTTAGCTTATTATTTCCTGGTCATGGCTCACAGAGGTGATGTGAAGTTTAAGAAGGAGGGTCCCCCCAGTTTAGTGTCAATAAAGCCTGCATAGCTGAGGGAGAAGATGGCATCAGAATACTGACAATGAGTCCTAGAGTCTGGAGGATGGAGATGGTGGGGTCTTACTGAGGTGGTGAAAGAGAAGAAAGCTGGGGCTGACAGATGGTAAAAGCCATGAGTTAAGGAGGGGAGAGGGCATCGTCACCAATGGTACTGGTACTTTACCCCTGACCTTCTTGAAAATGGCACCTAATCTTAGAGGCTCCCGGTGAAGCAGTGCTTAACAACAGTGTAATGAAGTGGCAGAGGGCAGAAAGGTCCATTCCAGAATGGCTGGGTGAGTCATCTTGTGGGGACTTCTGCTTTAACATCATTACTACTTAAATGGTAAATGCATAGACACAGCTAACTAATCTGAGCTTCCAGATAAACTCTCAAGTAATTTAGAAAAGATGGAATGGGATGCTTTTAAAGCTTGTCTTTATACTTGTAGAATACTAGGGGGAGCTTATTTTATTAATCTGTATTCTTTAGAAGGAAAAGTATTGTGTTTTTGTAGTAAACACATTTTAGACTATCAAAAAATAAATGTTTTATCCACAGGTCAAAAATACGAAATATTTATTTTGACATAAAATTTAGACTGAGTGAATTTAAAATTTATTTTGATTTCTGTCACTTGAAAATTAAAAAGCGAAATGAAACAAAACAGGATAGAGTGAATAGATAGCCACTGGGGACTGGACTGGCTTTGCTTTTGTAAATGGAGGATTAGGATTTGTCCTATAAAGGGCACACAGCATTTAGATTAGACATAATCTGATTGTATTGCAATACAAAGGCCATTCAAGTCAGTTCAGTGTCCAGGGTCTGTAAACACCATATGACCACTGATTGGTCCAGGGAAGAGTATTAACAGAAAGATAATAATGAGTTTTAATCCAAATCCCTAAAGCACAATAGCTGTGGCTTCAAATGAGTTTCCTTTCAAACTTGAGAAGCAATGCTATGTTTCTTAAAACATGATAAATTGAACTTTTCTTTATTCACATAAAGAGTATGCCTATTTAACTTCACTTTTATTTGATTAGGTACTTTTCTTGTCTCCAATTTCTTTTAGAATATATGTGTTGTCAACATGTTTGTGTATTTATTTAAAATCAGACTGACCACATAATTTATTGTCCAAAGCAGGACTCCCTTGAGAGTGAAAGAGAATGTTATTAATAGTTCTCCAGGGACAAAAAGCATAAACCAATCTCTGAGCGAGCAAGTATATGTGGCCACCCTATTTAAAAGTTGTATTTTTAAATTTTTAAAATTCTCCAATAATATTATGACATCACACTTAAAATATTAGGGAACCATGTGTTCTTTCCATGTGTGATTCAAAATATATGATGCTTTAAAAGTGAGAAAACAAAAACAAAACTAAACAAAACAAACATGGGCCTGTGGACCCAATGAGTATTTAAAAATGCCAAGTTTGTTTAAATAAGATTTGCAAATTTTATTTCCTTCTTATCTTGTAAACATACTGAGTTAGTCTTACAAGCATTTAGTTAGTATTTATTCTCTGTATATTTGTGTTTTACTTATGTCATTATTCGTGTTGTACCTACTGTATTGTGAATGTTATGCTATGCTGTGTGGGATATTATGAGGAATTAAAAGGGGAGAAGAGTCACAACTTGATAAATGTCAAGATTTTTTGATTGACTCCCAAGTATCTCTTCTTTTTCTCAAATACAGTGCCCCAAATTTTCTAACTACGCAGTTTGGGTAACATAGACTTCTCCTTCAGTTCCAAAAATGCTCTCATTGGCTTAAGCAATCAGTGTGCCCCATCTCTTTACCCACAGTGATATTTTTTTAGTGATGGTCTCATGGTCCAGACATATACGACTGGACTAGATACTAGCATTTTAATTGAGCTACTGGGGAAACAGGCCCTGACTTTCCTGCTGTAAGTAATTGAAGTGGTAGCCTGAGGAGGTATAAGGCAGACCATCTGAAGATTTGGGGGAAAAAAAGCCTTAGTGTGAACACAACACCAAAGATCAGAAGGTTAGCATAAAGATAGTCTTGATGACACTGTTTAGCTTCCGGATCAAGCCAAAGCCTGTCACTGGAGTTTTTTATTACATGAACCAATAAATACCTATTATTGATCATTGCTCAAGTTTCCCCCCCCCCACAAAGAGACAGGGTCTCGCTCTGTCACTCAGGCTAGCGTGCAGTGGCACAATCATAGCTCACTCACTGTAGCCTCTAACTCCTGGCCATGAGCCATCCTCCTGCCTCAGCTTCCCAAGAAGCTAGGACTATAGGGAGTGCAGTTACATGCCATCACACCCAACTAATTTTTTAATTGTTTTTGCAGAGATGGGGTCATGCTATATTTCCTAGGCTGGTCTCAAACTCTTGACCTCAAGTCATCCTCTCTCCTCAGCCTCCCAAAGCTCTGGAATTAAAGGCATGAGTGACCATGCCTCTCCTGCTCAAGCCTTTTGAGTTTCAGTTGCTTGCAACCAAAAGACGTCCTAACTAATAAAAGATTCAAAAATAATTTCAAACCATTTGGTTTGAAAACTATTATTTGATTTTTCAGAAGAGGGATGACATGCTAGAGGGAGGCCTTAGAGTCTGGGCATTAAGTTAGGGAGGTAGAGAAAGATGAACAGTAAAATGCAAGACAAACAATCCAAGTCAGGATGCTTCTGTACTAACAGAAACAATGGCAACAAAGAGAAAGGAGTGTTGATTTGGTTCACTTCATAGTGAACCAAAGTTTGACAAAAGGTTAAGGAGGATTTAAAAATGAGCTCAGCTTTGTGGCCCTGGTAGCCTGGAAAAGAAAGCTATGTATAAAATTGTGTAATACTTGTCTAGTCATAGCAAGCATCTTCATCTTTTTATCTATAATTAACATTTACCCATTTGTGAGACTTGCACTGTAGCTGTGTAATAGAGCATGGCAATTCTATGCAGTATTTTGTGATAATTCAAGAATTTGATATGTGGGGACAAGACACAGGCAAAAGAGAGTCTCACTCTTGTTGCTTCAACTACTTAATCTCATTTCTGGAATCAAGGTTAGCAAGTTGGACTATTTCTTTGGCTAGATCTTTATGACCAGTGCAAAGTTATCTTTTGATTCATTATGAATTTTGAACTCTTAAACACTAACTTGCTTTTTTTCCCCCTTTCTCAAATGAAAAGAACCCATCCATAGAGAAAAATGTTTCATACACAGGCTGAAACATGCTTTTTTTCTCCTTTGTAACTTCCAAAGTAATATAATCATGAACAGAACCTTGATATCTCTTTTTAGAGAAAATTTTTACAAAATGTCCAGGACTGGTATTGTGCTTTATTTGTAATGGATGGCTTATTCCCATAAGCCTAGAATTCCTGTTGTGATGTGTTCATTTTTGTGTGCAAAAGAATAATTCTTTAGAATGGAAAAAAGTATTCCAGTGAATTAATTTTTAAGGCTTAAGATCTGGGATCTTTGGCCTTTTACTTAAAGGGGAGATGTCTAGGTTCACAACCTTTATAGCCAAATGGTATTCACATGCCAGCCTCAGTTACAGATTAAAATTCACAAGTGTAGGAAAAATTTTTTTTTAGGTTCACTATGTGGAGATGACATTCAGTGCACAAATGTCCTTCATGGCTTAGGAATTGCACCTGCTGTGAGTACAGGACTCCACCAAAGTCTCTTGATCACCGAGGTCTGTGTTACTGCTGCTGTTGCTAATTAGGATTATACTGAATCAGGCAGAATATTATAATCTTCATCATTTTTACCGTCCTGATGTTTTTAAACATCAAAGTACTTTACCAAAAGAAATTGGTTTTACATATTAGTATATTGCTTTTTATAAAAGCTAGTTTTGGGTAAAACGATGTTTAAAGCTCCACTAATTTAAGAATCCTAAAACAGTAGAATGACCTTACACTTGGAGAATACATGTTTAAGAGGAATGGCAGGCAATCACCCTCAAAGAGGAGGCATAAGAAACCTGGAAAAGAAAGAAAAAAGCTTACTAGCCTACCCCTTCCCACTGCATAAAACACTGTGCCCAGTAGAAGTTTATTTAACTTTTTGCCTTAGTACAATATACATTTTAGGAGTCTATCGGGTGGGAAATTTTCTTTCATGGAAAAACAAGAATTTAAATTATTTAAATAATAAGAATTATGCAGGCTTCTTTGGAGGTGACCATTTTCTTCAAAAAGAACAGAATTTGTTTCTTGCTATTACTTTTTTACAGGAAACATTGCAGTTTGCAGCAGAACATAGTGAATTTTAAGCATATGCTATTGCTAATGAATTATCTCAGCTTTGTCTCTTTGGACACTATAGAAGCACTTTTTTTTTTCTTGTGGATTATTTTTGTCACTCCAGTCAGATTAACGAATTACGAAATATACCATTTCATTAGGATAATCAGAAGATGTTTTCCTTGGGGACTTCTACTTGGAATATATCATCAATCATATTCTGCAAACTATAGTCAAGGCAGAACTGGGAATGATGGTTTATCTGACACATACCAAGGGAGGAAACAGTTTATCATTTCGTCTATCTTGGGTGAAGTGCGTCTCGGTAAAATGCTAGATAAGGAATGACATCTTAAAATTGGTTCTTATTTTGATCTCTGTCAAAGGTCTGAAGAATCTTCTGTGAAACTGTGAAGCGTTCTTGCCAAAAGTAAAAGTCATTTCACAAGAGTATTTTTAGTTTCATGTATGGCTTTTAAACCAGTGCATATAAAATAGAAAAATAACCAAGCTCTCATTTGGAGGCTTTACTTATTTTCTCTGCAGCCCCTACCTTGTTCTCAACCTCCTGAACTCCCCACTGCATCCTTTGTTGGAGGAGACCCAAATGTCTAACAGGATATTTTTAATGGCTCATTTGAGCATTTCTGGTATTAAGTTGCTTTAAAGAAACTCAATCATGAGGATCTTTTTAATTGCCCCCAAATGACTGTTTATGATTACTGCTTAAGAAGTGATGTAGGTAGAAAGGAAGGGAGGGCGTGGCAAAGGGAGAGAGCCTGTCCCTTGACTATCAAGAGTTTGTGTCCGCTGGCCAGCTGCAGTAAGATTCGAAGACTGCCTGTAAAGATCAGCAGTGTTTCCTTTAATATGTACTCTGGGTAGAAAAAAGGAAAAAAGACGTTTTGTGGAAAAGTTTTGCTAAAAGTTCCACTCGAAAAATCTTTTAGTTTTGATAGGTTGAACTGAAGTGTGCAAATGGAAAATTTTGCAGTTGTTTCTAGAATAGAAATATGGAAAAGAAATGTAGAGTAATAAGTGGAGACTTATCAATAGCTAATAATATCATTAGGGTTTTAATGTCTTAGAGCCCCCATTCACAAAATTTACATTCCAGACTTAGAGTATTCACAGGAAAAAGCAAACATCTACCACCCACCCTCTAGTAAAACCCTGAAAATTCCTTGCAGTAAATAGTCAAAACCACTAGATCAGTGAGGAAATAAAAAATACATTTACAGGCTTTTAAGAGAATAATTGGAGAAGAAAGTTGCATGGTAAAGTTATGCTTTGCAGCCAAAAGTATATTTGTAGAAAAATTTATAACCCTAAAAGATTTTGTTTAAAAATAAAATTGGAAATAAATAAGTTTATCTAAATTAAACTCTAGATATTTGGAAGGGGGAATCCTGAAACAAAATAACTTCAATAAACAGAACTTATACAGGTAAGAACAAATTAATAATGAAAACCAAAACACAGAATTTAATGTTAGAAGACAGAAAAAAAGAGTATGATTTATTAATCTAAGATTGATTTAAAATCAAACAATGAAGTAGGCATTTGGTAAACTGAATGAAAAAAGGGAGGGGAAAAGGAAAACACAAATAAATTTAAGATGAGAAAAGGGCAATAGAGTCAAAGAAGATTACTAATTATGCAAATAGCCTGTGTAACTTTATGCAAATATAATTGAAAATCATGATGAAATCTTTTACATGTTAATTCTCATTAACAAAACCAAAGGCACATAGTAAACTGGAAGAGAGATTTTTAAGTAACTATTACAGGAAATGATCAAACTTTTATAAAAAAGCCCCATTAGCTCAAGAAAACACATCAATGGAAAAATTTGAGCAATATATAAAGATACACATGTACATTCACATACACACATATATACACACACTCCCAGGGTGTTTGATAAGTGTGGAAACATATTTTTGACAGTATTCTAGCTAAATTTTCAAAAAATATGCTCAGTATATTTTTCATAAACCTTCAGACACCTTTTCAGGGCAGTACCTGGTGCAATATATCTAATTGTTAACCTGAAAAAAGTACAATCCATATATCACAGAATGTCCAGAGAGTCTGTAAACCCAGGCAAAAATACTGCATTAATAGAATTCAGCAATATTGGCTGCTGTTGACTAAAGTGTACCTTTTCCCATCCTCCCAGGATGGAGAGGCCAAAAGACCTTTAACTTGTTCTTGGTGTTTGGATACAGGATCTCAGTGGTGACCACAACAGACTGGAAGTCGTAAACCCATGCTCAAGTTTGCTGAATTCCCTGGTGCTCTCACAAGACCAGAGCAGGAGGGAATATGAAATAATGAATACTGTTGGTAAGTAGATACTTAGAGCCAGACTTCATTTGATTTAGAAAAATAAAGCAGGGTAACATTAAGCTCTAGTCTAGGTTGTGGAGCAAATTTTATTTATGTGTGTGTATTTATAAACATGCACGTATTTATACATGTATACCAATGAAATACTGGCAGAAAACACACCAAAATAATAGCTGGGTTCCAAAATACAGCCTACCTTTGTTACTTTCCATCTGATGGAGAGGCCTTTGGAACTGGAACTTTGGGGAAGAGCAGTTCCCCAGGACAAATTTGATGTTTTTCCAGGTTTACCTTGGAGTTTATAAAATCTGATGAGCCTTGGGACCAGCATTGGAGTGAGAACTTTTCTATAGACAGATAGAGTGTGACCTAAGTCTGGTGTGCCCCCTCCTAGTCAGCTCTGGATGGTGAGGCAAAGTGAACTGGCTGGAAGTGTGTTGCAGGAATTGAAATGAAGTTATAATCTAGCATGTTGTGTCAGTGCTGTTTGGTACTTAGATTTAAAAGTGGAAACATTTCTGGCAAGGGTATATTTTATGTTTATGTGTAATACTAATACACTAGCAAAATGATTTAATCATAATTGTTCAGAAATTATCTGTTCAACACTAATTTGAAATAAAGTGATGTTTAATCAAGAGACATTAATCAATTGCAATACTGATTTAAAGAGCCATTTAGTGAAGGAAAAATTATTTAATTATAACGAGTTATTTTAAACTGAAAGAAAAATAGCATTCTGTAACTTACAAAGTGGTAATGTGTACATCGAATTTCCATGCCCTGCTGCTAAATCATTTTAGGGTGTTTTTCACACTGAATTTCTGTTGAGGCTAATTAACACACGTGGAAGGACCTGCCCTTATGTAAGAAAGGTAAATTTTAATAAAACTGCACTTTTATGACTTTTTTTAGAAAGCTCTATCATCATATAGGATGTGGGGAGAAACAAAAGGTCCCTCTAGTTCTTCCTTCCTGACATACGTTGACACAGGCAGATAGACGCACATTCTTGCTTGGGATGACACACTGACACATACAACATACACTCCTCAGACCCTCACATGCACACACACTCATTCAGTCCTCTCCCTTCTCCCCGTGCATGCTTGCTTGCTCAAGCTGACACACAAACAAACACACACACGCTTGTTCAGGCTGACATACCAATATAACTTAAAAATTTATGTGGCTGACACACACATGCACACATACACTTTCTTTTTCTCAGTTTGACACACACATACACACATACGCTCTTTCTCCCTAAGGCCAAAACATGGACACACTGTATGTGCATGCTCAGGCTGACAGGCATGCATACCCATGCAGACATACATACACACAGCCAGTCATGCCAACATACCCACATAGATCCATTCAAATTGACATGCACACACACAGGGACAGTAATGCCTGCACATCCACAATTAAGCTCTGGCTCTCTTTCTTTTCCTCCCCAGTGTTTTATAGCTGACTTCTGCCATTTCTGCCTTTGATTTACATTCTCTTGATCACTGACTTAGAGGTTGGTGACTCAGACCAGTTATTTCATGTTATTACATTTGGAGTGAAATTGATGATTTCACTGGTGATGATACTGGCTCATTTTTATTATTTGAATGTAGTTTAAGAAAAACTTCATGGACTTATTCTGCTTTAATATGTGAAAGTGAATGTTGAGGAGGAGATTATGTAAGTAGTTGAAAAAATCCAAGAAACAATTTTGCCATATTGTAGATAAATGTTCTTGTGTCACTTTGTTACTTGCTTTCATTGATTGTGACAATTGATTAATAAATATGATTGTAATAAATACAACTTAGTACCTATCTGTCATGATTCTACTTATGTTTTTTGAAGAATCTCTCTGGTTACTGTGGGGAGAACAGACTGTGTGATATAAGAGATGAAGGAGAAGGCCCCTTGGGGACAAAGGCATTCTAGATGAGAGATGACCGTGGCTTAAACTAGAATGAAAGTGGCGAGAGGTGGTTAGATCCTGGCATATTTTGAAAATAGAGTGAATAGGATTTGCATCTCTATTAGAGGTGGGTAAAAAGACATGGAGACCTGTTATTAATAATTATTACTCTAAGGTTTTTGGCCTGATCAGCTAGATGAATGGAGTTTCCATTTAGTTAAGTGGATAACTTGGGGATGACTGGTACTTGGGGATTTTCTTGTGGACAATTTGATAGACATTCAAGTGGAGTAGGCAGTTCTGCACGAGTCTGAAGTTCAGGTGATAGATTGAGTCTGCAGGGGTGTGTGTGTGTGTGTGTGTGTGTGTGTGTAATAGAATATTATGTAAATCGACTGGGACTTTAAAAATCTTCCTTTGTATTCACATAATGTTATATTGTAATATTTTCCACATACCATTAAATAATTTTGTAAGTGACTATTTAAATATCTAGAGCATTTGATGCTATGATTTATATATCCATTATTTTATTGGATTTTTACCTAGTTTCTATTTTTGATATAAAAACACTAGGGTGAGTATCTTTGTACATAAATCTTTTAGTACATTTCAGATTATTTTCTAGGCTAGACTCTGGAGGAAATTGCTGAGTCAAAGGATCTATACTCTTTTATGACTTTTGTTAGCTATTGCCAGATTGTTTTTAAAAATGATTCTGCCAATTTATATGCCTGCTGGGAAGTGTAAAAGTACCTTTCTCCTCAGATGTTTTTCAACTTTGAGGGCTTTTAAAATTTATTTTATAAAGCATTTCTTGCTAATTGGATAGTTTAATAAGTGTTATCTCATTTCTTAAACTGACATGTATTTGATTACTAGTGGGTGAAAATCACTTTTTCATGTTTACATTAGTCCTTTATTTTTCTTCTCTTATGAATCATTCTCTCTTGTCCTTTGCCCATCTTTCATGCCCCCCACTGAAGTTTTGGTAGTTTTTTAACTTGTATGATTTATCATATTAATGTTATCAATAATTTGTTATATTTGCTGTGATAAGTTTTTCTAATTTGTTGTCTTACTTTATGCTTTTATTGATTCAAAAGTTTCAGATAGTCAAATGACTAATTTATAATTAAATTGGTGAAAGAATTGTAAACCTCAAAATAGATCTAAGTAAATATAAGAAATTGGCATATGTTCAAGGTATTTAATTCATTGAGGGTGAATGTCAAATTTTGGGACAAACATTGTTAGAATTCTTTCTCATACCTCATACAAAAATAAATTTCAAGTAGACTAAGATTCAAATGTTAAAAAACCCCAAATACCCATAAGAGCAGGTGAAAGTGTTTAAGTGGCTATTTATATAATTATGGACTAGTGATAATCTTACTAAGTATGGCAATAGAAATAGAAACCATTAGGATAAGTAAGTTTCATCCCAAAACTTAGATGGTGGAATATGAATGCACAGAGTAACGGGCCAGTAAACTCATACTTAGGCACGAAGTGAATTTTTTTTTGTCCCTGAGCTTTTATGTTTTGGTATTCTAGAGGCATTAAGCATCCCTTGACAGTTACCAAACTGATTTAAAATCATTAACCCTGAATCTTTTCTCTTCTGCATGGAAGAGAAACTACCAACTCTCTATAAAAAGGTGGCAAAAACATATTTATGTATTTCACCTGTTGCTATCTGTCCTGTGGCATATTTTGCCAGGTTAGGACAAACACTTTGCTGATGTTTTCGTAAACATTTTGCTGCTAATTTTATTTTCCTGTTACTCATAATGTGTGTTTTGGGATTCCCCTTACTTTGTTGTTTTATACAAAACTGTAATGTTATTTCTGTAGTAGAAACAATTTATTTTGTTAAATCTCTAAAACGGAGGCAGGACCCATCAAAGTTAAGGACCTAGGCGCAGTAACAGATTCTCCTGTAAAGCAATGTTTCTTAAAAAAGGTCTTAGATGAAATATATGTAAATCTCCTCTTTTGTTATTTATTTTTGGAATGTTCTGTGTTATACCACATTTAGTTTGTTTTTATATTTTTATTATGAAATACTTTAAATATAGAGACAAGTATAGAAACTAGCTTACCACCTGCACCTGCCAACATATTTGCCTTAGTTATTTCGTTCAAGCAGCACTACATTACAGCTACAGTTGAAACTCCTGTGTACCTTTGCCTTATCCCTTTCTCTCCAGAGGTAACCGTGGCTTTGAATTTAGTGTTTATTATTTCCATTATTGATTATGCACTTTACTTTGCATATATGTAGCATTTAAAAATTACATATGATATTATAAATTATATTTTTCATGTTGTTTAACTATATAAATGGTAGCCCACAGTATTATTCTTCAACTTACTTTTCAATTTGACATTATTCTTTTAGGATTTATGTATTATAAAGCTAGTAGTTTCAATTTATTCATTTCAACTGCTGAATAGTGTTCCATTGTGTGACTATGCCAAATTTATCTAGTCTTTCATTTCCAGATATTTATATATATAAATGTAAGTATATATATATTTACCAATACAAACATGGTTGAAATGAACATTTCTCTGTTTATTTCCTTGGCAAATATTTTCTCAATTATATATACATAGAAGTAAAACTGCTGCATCGTAGAGAATCTTCCGAGAGATTGAGCCTCTTTTCGTATGTCATATGTTTAGAGGCAATAATAACATAGGGTTAAGGGCTGGATGTTGGAGCCAGATAACTTGGGTTTAAATCATGACTCTTCTGGGTGAGCTGGGCCTGTCACCATTGGAAAAGTAGGGATAATATCTATACCTACATTACAAGGTTGTTCTGAGTTAGTATGTGAGAATCTCACAACTGTGTCCAGCCTTAAGATGTCATTGTTATAAAACATCACCGAAACATGGTAAGTGGGATTCAAAATTTAATTATGTAAAATATAGGGTTATGTTAGTGAGAGGTTAATGGCTCTATTCAACCTGATCTTGCAAGATTGGGATAGAAAAATCTGGAGATTGAGGGGGCCTAGACTTTCCCAACTCAATCTCCTTGCTTCATCCATATCGTTCTTTCTTGTTCAAAAGATAATTGTAGCTTAGGGTCTAGGCAGAGAACAAGGAGCCAATTCCCAAGTATGTAATTTTCTATTATTTAAAATTGGGGAGCATGTTATCTCAGAGTTTTATTGAATTATGTTATTAACCATTTTGATTTTCCTTATGCCAAAAGCTTGTTTACCATCTTGTCCATTTTGTATTGGGTTATTTGCTTTTTATTATTGATTAGTAGGAATTCTTTATATATTTTGGATGTTAATCTGGATAAATTTCTTTTCCCAGTCTCTGGCTTGTCTTTTAACGTTGTTTATGGTATTGTCTATTTTGTGCATAATTTAAAACATTTAATATGGTCAAATTTAACAATCTTCCTTAATGATTTGTGCTTTTTATATCAGTCTTAAGATTTTTTCCTCATAAACCAAGCTATTAAGGATATTATCCTATATTTTCTTCTAAATGTTATGAAGGTTTTGTGTTTTATAAGCGAAATTCTCTTTGGAATTTACTTTTGAGTCTAGCATAATAAGTTAGAAAGCTAATTGTCCAAACATCATTTACTGTCCAGTTCTAGTGGCCTCTTTGTCTAACCATTATATAAAATGACACAGTCTTCGTTACAATGTCTTATATTATATAAATAATAGAAGCAGCAGCAGCTAGTGCTTACATGAATCTCAGTGAATGCCAGGCACCATTCTATGTATTTTACATATATCAACTCACTTAATCCTTAACAGGACCCTCTGATGTAGGTACTCTCATTGTCTCCATGTTATAAATAAGAAAACCAGGTGATCTGCCACACAAATATGTAGCTAGGATTCAAACCCAGACTGTGAAGCTAAATGAAAACCAGGCCATCGGGCTCCAGAGTCCACAATTTACCACCACTTTGTTACCCAGCCTCTCAAACAGTCATGCTGGCTAATAAACCAAGTCCCCTCTCCTTCTTGTTCCTCTTAACAAAATAAACAAGCAACAGTCTTGGCTAACTTTCGTCTCTTTCTCTCTTCCATTTGTTTTTATTCACTCTCTCTATATATATCAGAAAAGGCTCTGGTAGTATAGTAAACAGGATGCTAGGTATAAATGATATTACATCATTTGATTATTGGTGTGCGTTGACAAGTCTTACCCTTTCTATAATTTTCTTTGAATCTTCCAAGGGTTAGAGATTGCCAAAATGATAGGCTGGGAGTAACCTTCAGAATTCTTCTACTTTGTTTTACCTTTGTTCTTGCCATTATAAATTCTGTTACTTCTCCTGGGATTATTTCTGAAGAAGCTTTTTTCCCTTAAGTCCATGGTTATTAGCCTTGAGACCCTCAGGAAAAGAGACAGACATAAAAATAAATAATTATAATACAGTTTAACTTGCAAATGGAATTATGAGAGCTTAGTCCAAGAAGTGCTTACCCTGTTCAGGAGTTTCATGAATGGTGTCTTGGTTATCTATTGCTGTAATAAACAAACCAAAACTTAATGGCTTGAAAC